>VDFB02047495.1:0-33645 GCA_007258455.2 Sequoia sempervirens
GGATCCTTCTCCTTAGATGTCTTCAGGAGTTGTCTCTTCATCACCAAACTTTCACCTACTTCAGTTGGAGTTTGAACTCTCAGCTCCATCCTCTTGAATAATTTGTGCTCTCCTTTCATTCTTCCTTTCTCCTCCACTTGATGTTGAACCAAAATTTTCAAGGCATTTCCAGGAAGGATGACCAAATTCATTGCAATTATAACACCTCCCTGCAAAAATGTTAGGATTCCTTCCACCACCAAATTTGCCCCTTGTGCCTCTAAAACCACCTCTAAAATTTGCAACTTGCTCATCTTTTTTGTTTGGATCTTCTTGATTCTCATTTTCTTGTCTTGGTGTAGAGAAAGATCCTCTTCCTCTAACTGTCTTCTCTTGTCTTCTTTTTACATTTTCTTCAGCCTTTAGTGCCATTTGATAACACTCTTCTATACTCTTAGGATTTTTCAAAGCTAATTCATCCTGTATGTTTAATCTCAAACCACCCAAGTACCTAACAATTTTCTCATCTTCATTCTCATTATGGTTAGATCTCATACTTAATTTATAAAACTCTTCAGTGTATACTTTTACATCCATTTCCTTTTTCCTTAAACTTTGTAACCTCTTAAACATCTAAATATAATAATCAAAAGGGAGAAATTTACCTTTTAGTTTAGCCACCATCTTGTCCCATGATACAATCTTGGATTTACCTTTCTTCCTTCTTTCTGACTACAGATAATTCCACCACAAAAGCGCATGACCTTTTAACTTTGTCTTTGCAATCTTGACTCTCTGGTCTTCAGGAATGTCCTCACACTCAAAGTAGTTTTCCAAAGATGCTATCCAATCTAACAAATCTTCTTCATTTAGGTTTCCACCAAACTTTCGAACATCAATTTTCACCTTATACTTGTCACCTTTGACTACCTTCAATAGTTTGGCCATTCTTTGATCTTCTGGGTCAAGTTCTACCTCAACATCTTCAAACTCTTCTTCATCTCCATCATCTGAATCACTACTTTCAACTTCTCTTCTCTTGTTTGTCTCTAAGTCTACCAATATCTCTTTTAGTTCTTTGATCTCTCTAATATACTGATTCTTCAAGTCACTCATCTCCTTTATCACATTCTTTCCTTTTGGAGGCATTTTCACAATCTTGCCTCTTCACCTTCTAATCTTTCTTTCACAAATTTCAATCTCTTTCCACAGAGATCTAGTACCTTTGCT
The DNA here is from genome assembly GCA_007258455.2 of Sequoia sempervirens. NCBI lineage: Eukaryota > Viridiplantae > Streptophyta > Pinopsida > Cupressales > Cupressaceae > Sequoia > Sequoia sempervirens. The sequence continues at coordinate 1,210 of VDFB02047495.1, forward strand.
CTTATACCACTTGATAGCAACCAGGGGAGGTCCTGCAACTACACTCAACACAATATCAACCAACAACAACAATTTCCAAATTCACTAACTCTCAAAATCTCTTTATTTCATCAAATTCACTCCATTCCTTGTAGCACTACAATCTAACTCAATCGGGTATATATCTTCATTTAGATCCTTTTAGACTAGGACCTGAACCTTTTCAAAGACCGATCAGGGCACACAATAACATGTTCACAAACCACTATTTGTTACTTTGTAACAACTTGCACAAAATTGGTTTCTAACGCCAATTAGACCTCAAATTAGGTCACTTTAGCAAAGAAAATTGTCATCGAACTCCTCCTAAACCTCTAAAACCATGTGGGAAGAAATTTACATGTATTCAAACCAAATATTCCACAATTTTTTCTCAAACATTCACCCTCCAAGGTGCCTAACCTCAAAACCCTCTTTTATAGCCAAAAACCTAGCGTTTTAGTGAAAATCACATTATCAGGTCTTATCCAAACTTTCCACCACCTAAAATAGGTCTAAAAACCTCTGAACATACTTAATCAAACAAGAAACCATGCTACCCCAAACTATTTCACCCTTTAGCATATCAAAACCTCACAATTTTCTCTTGGAAGACACAAAATTTCACTCTAGGGCTTCATGCCCAACACATTTCTCGACCTCCCCTGTACTCACACCACATATACATGCCTAATTAATGATGTATCATACCATTTCCACAAGATATAGTGGCCATAGTGAGTGGAATGGGTCAGTTTAACATTTTAGAGACTTTCAAAACCCTTAAAATAGGGTGTAAAAACTAGTCACAAAGAACTAGATCAAAATTTTACCCAAAACAATATTAAGTGCTCAAATCAAATTCCTTAAGATGTTAACTCACTCAACTAAATGAATTCAGAATGGATTTGGTTCAACTTGTTTTTGTCCAGGCCATACAGTTAAGAAAATAACAAGAAAACTCATAAAATCTAGCAAAAACAACAATATATCAATTGATTGTTCTTTCGAATCTTCAAATTCTGACTTACATCAATGTCTTTCATCTTATTTATACTTTTTCCCTCCAAAATAACTATTCTAACTTCCACAAAATTCCTTTTGAAGTTTTATGACCGTTGGACTTCTGTAAGAGTTCAAATTTTGCATTTTACACAAATGACAACTTTGCCTTATTTTTGCACTTTTGCATTCTAAACCACCTAAACACCTAATGACCACCCAAAATGACTTAATACAATGAAAAATGGTCTTAATGAGCTTATTTGAGTAAAAGGACTCCAAATCCTAAAGTCTACACCTAATCAACCTTGCTTGAAAAATTTTGTTTAATGGTGCTCTTGCACCATAGGTTTACTTGCTACCCCACCAATGGCACTTGGAGTAGTTGTGGAGATGGTGCCAGTTGAATCCATTGTTGCTAGGCCAAGAAGTTCTTGATGGTAGAGATATTATTTGATGGGTTGGATACTTCTTTGGAGTCTTCCTTGTTCTTCTTTGCTTCCCCTCTAAACCCCTCTACTTTTCCTTCTTGTTTCTCCATCTACTCCCCTATGTTGGTTCCTATTTGTTGGGGAACGGTGTCCTCTATATTTGGTCTACTTCTTGCTCTAGTTAGTCATTTCTTTGTAGATCTTCCAGGTAGCCTATTTTGTCTCCTTCTGGATGGATTTTGTGTCTTTTGGGTCATTTTTCATGAGTTTGTCGACTCGGTGCTTGGTCTAGATCTCTAGTACTTGTGCTTGTGCTTGTGCTAGAGCTTATTTTTTCTCTATAATATTTGAGCTTATTATCGATATGGCTTGCTCCTTTATTTATTCATCCCAAGCCAAGGCTTTAGCCCTTTTTCTCCTTATTGTCACTACATTTTCTTTTAATGTTATGAGATTTCCACAATCCATAATGCTTATTTTTTCTGTTTCTAGTTTTTTATTGTGTTCTAATTTTTGATGCAAAAATTAGAACACAATCAAAAACCAGAAACAAAAAAAATAAACTACATTTTCTTCTGGAAACCCTTTCATTGCCTCTTCAAGGCCTTTATTAAAGTGGTTCACATATCATACTAAACTTTAAATTATTTTATCTTTATTCTCATCATTGTAATCCTCGTAGAGTTTGAAGATATGTGGTAGCATCCCATGATGAAAAATAGAATTAAAATTTTTGAGCACATTGATTGTCTCTTTTAGTAATACCAGAGATTGTTGCTATGGGTTTGTCTCTGATTTTTTTAATTTTTGTTGCTCTTGAGGAGTGACCAGAGTCCTTCATCTTCGTCTCTTTTTCTAAAGAGGTTGCTCTACCTCTTCTTCTTCTTCTAATATTTATTCTACCTTAACTTCTTCTACCTCTTCCTCTTTTTTTCTTTGGGCCCTCTATTTTGGCCTTGCATGTCAGTTTCTTTTTGAGACTTGTGGTGGATTCCTCGGGTGAGGGACTATCAGTGTTGATGTCAAAGGTCATTCGTATGTTCCTGATGAGGTGGATTGGGACCTTGTATCCCTTTTCCCAAAAGTTTTTGATTGTGTTGTAGTGGTTGTTGCTTGTTTGTGCCCTCCTTTAGGTATGCCCCATTTCTTATATAGTTTTTTTTTGTTTTTTTCCAAGTCTTCTTGGGTTTCTTTGTCAATATTTTGTATCGATAACTTCCTTATATGTTTTGAATATCTTCGCTTCAACATCCTTGCGGTGCGAGAGCAAGGTTTCTACATATGCCTCTATTCCTTGAGGAGAGACTTCATAGGGTAGTTCTAGAATCTAGATAGTATGAGGTTTGACCACCTCCATATATGTATAATCTTTATCTACCAAAAATGTTATAGTGTTCGTTTATTGTTGAGTTGATTCATAGGTGACCCTATCCTTTAGTTGCATTTGTTCTTGGAAGGTTTTGAAAAAACCCTAGTATGCTGATTTACGAGATTTTAGATCTGAAAATTGGTGGATATGATACTTGATCTAAGCATCTATGATCTAGTTGAGTTACCAAACCTTCCTTAAAGTTTGGTAGTTCATTGAGAAAATAGAATATTAAATAGATAAGTAGTGTACCATACCAAAATGGTACTTGGAGTTCTTGATTTTGTGCAAGTTCTCCAATAATTATTCCCTCACAACTTCAAACAACTCAAAGTCCTTGCCTTCTACCACCATTTGGTATGTAGTGTGAATGGTGGTGGCTGTTGCAAAGTCTTCCTAATTGGCATAGTAGACCTTGTAGGCTATGCCCATAGCTACATACCAGACTCTTGGGTTGGTGATTTTCTTCAAGCTCAAGTTTCTGCCATCAAATGTTGCTCCAACCAACCTTTCTAATTCATTGTTCTTAATTACCTTTCTGGCCAGGATCCCTCTACCATTCTGAGCCGTGTTATTGCATGGATGACTTCTTTTATAGTTTTTTATGGTTTATCTAGGTACATGAATTCATCGTGTACCTGACTTAGCATGATTCAAATTCATTCCTCTTCATTGCAAAAATATAGATAATCTTTCCATACATACAGATTCTTCTAGCCAATCTCTATGTATTTTGGCTTGTAGGTTTTATCATCTTCCTTCAACAGTTGGTATTAGAGGTCTTCCAAATTGGTGTGGTTAATTTCTACTATCAATTCATGGATGTATTTCTAGACATCCTCCAAGTAGATGACATTGTGGGGTACTGCTGAGAATGCCTCATCCTTGTCAGTTTGCATTTCCTTTAATGGGTATCGTTTGAATATTTTTTTGGGATTCTCAGAGACTTTTACAATTGTGGATGTAGCCTTTTTAGTGTAGGGAAGATCTTTCAAAGGGATTTTTGGAAAACTTCTAAAATTTCTTAGTGGATGCTTAGTGCACACTTGGCTTGTAATCACATTTGTGAAGATTAAAGTAGGGACATGGGATTATATAAATTTTTCATTAGTGGGGTATGAGCTATGACGTAGTGGAGAGGTAGTTGGGTATTCAATGTTTTTCGTGGTTCACGGGTTTTTGGATCCATTGGTTTGATTTGACGAGTGGTGTTTATATTTTTTATGCTTAATTTTTCTGAGGTTGAAAATATGGTACATAATATACATCACATATTTTATGATTTAATGTGTTCAATCTTGGCAATAAGTAGTAATTCTTCAATTGTGCTACGTTAATGTGCTCTAATATGAGTGTACCATCTAATTGTCATAGTTTGACTGCTCCAAATTTAATTATGTTATGGATGTCATAGGTTCCCAACCACTGGAACTTCAACTTCCCTTGTTTCTTAAACATATTGTCATATAGAAGTACTAAGTCCCCTACTTGGAATGTTTTTAACCGCTAGTTTTGATCATGTCATGCCTTCTATTTTTGTCATTCTAACTATTGGTTATACATAGAAACTTGCCATAATTCGTCTAGCTTTTCCAAGTCTCTTATTCTCATCCTCAAAGATTCATTCTCTTTTAGCCGCAAATTTAGTGTGGTACATATGTTAGGGATTATGAAAGTCATGGATACTGTTGCATCCAAGCCATATACTAATTGAAATGGTGTGAATTTGCTAGTCCTTTTAGTAGGTATTGTATGCCCAAACAGGCCTGGAATTTGATGGTCTATTTGACCGTTTTTGTATTTTGGACATATTACAACCTAAAAATTTATTAGATCGTTATCATTTGACTTGCTATATTTTTATATACTTGATAAAATTGACTCTTAAAATTATTATTAAGTAAAAATTTATTGTATATATATATATATATATAAATATTTTAATGAATAAAAATATAAATTAGTTTAGATTTGGAATAATTTTTCTAATTTCATTTTATATTAATATATATAATTTAATTATAAATATATTTATTAATTCAAAATCTGTTAAAAATAGAATATTTTCAAGATTAAATATAGTTTTTCTAATTTTTTAAAGATGTTGACATTTTTACTAATAGTTATCATTGCTTTTTATTAATATATATGATTTATAATACTTATTATAAAAAAATATATTAATTCAAAATCTTTTCAAAATAGAATATAATTGATTTTTAACTTTTTGAATATTTTAACAAGATTTATTTTCCACATAATTTAGAAACTTTAACATTAAATTTAAGATTTTTAGATTTATTTCTAATTATCAATATTTTCTAATTTTACATTTTTTTTAATATATATAAAATATCCTTATGAATAATCACATAACACAAATTTTCACTGTTGAAAGCATTTATTTTATAGCATTGTAACTTGTTTTTTCAACAACATTTTGTTTGCAGTGATTCCCAACTTTGATTTTTTTCAAGATAATACAACATCAAACTTATTGGTGAGCAATGAGCATGTTGAAATTTTATTTTCCTTTTACAAATAATTATTCTCAGCTTTGATTTTTTTCAACATAATACAACATTTAAGGATTAAGCATTTTTTTTTACAGGCGATTCACCGACTTTGATTCCTTAAAGCATTTTTTACAGGTGATTCACCGGCTTTGATTTTTTTCAAGATGATACAATAGCTGTGTTTTATTGGTGAGCATGTTGAAAATTTAGATAATGAGTTGAATAAGGATTGGCTGCAAAACTCTTCAGTCCTTCTTATTATCCATTAGATCGTCAAACTCGAGATAATATCTCAGAGCGTTGGCTTGATAAGCTTCTCCAACATTTGCAACATACTACTTCAAATAATGTAAATGAATTTGTATCCATATTTGATGTTACCGGTTGTAAAAGGGAGTTAAACTCTTTTGTTGATTCATTGCATTTGAGTTGTGAGGGTTTCAAGATGAAAGATGCATGGAGAGTCTTTCGTAACACAAAATATTGGCATAGAAGCTATCCTCATATGATGAAGTTATGGCAAGTTGTGCTTACTATTCCTGCAAGTACTGTTGATTGTGAAAGAGGATTTTCAAAACAAAACATCATCAAAGATGTTATAAAGTCAAAATTGGGTTTGGATACATTGGATGCATTAATGAGAGTGTCTTTAAATGGACCTCAAGAAAATAATGTAAATTGGAATAAAGTATATCAAATATGGAAGAATACAAAGTCAAGAAGAGTTCTTGACCTTTGATAACATTTATTTTTGTTTATCTTCTATGTAATGCATCATTAATTTTTGCATCTCAATTTAAAAATAATAAAAGAAAATAGTTCCTTTCTTTCCAAAAGTTGTTTTTTGTGTTTAAATATATGCAAATCATATAATGAAAAAAAAAATCATATTTAATATGTATGATTAATAAAAGTAATAATATTTTAATATAAATTAAAGATTTTTTGACAGTTAAATTTTTTCATAAAACGTAAAGTGACAGACATTTAAATGAACAAACCGTCACAAAATTTTCATATGACAGGTAGGGGTGGCTGTCAAATTCCAGGCCTGTGCCCAGAGCACTGTCAATATCTTAACATCCCAATATGTCTGGTTTCTATCACATATTTTTGTTAATGCTTTGCCAAGTATTTAGTTTAAGGCTTCACTGGCCCCATTCGCTTGTGGATGATATGGAGACATTTTTTTGTGGGTTACCATAAAATTTTGTAGTAATTCTTTGATCATATTTTTACGAAGTGATTTCCCTAATTGTTGACTATGCTTAATGTGCATCCATATCTAGTAATAATGTTTTCATATAAAAACTCGGCAGTAGTTCTTGCAGTACAATCTTTGGTTAGTTATGCTTCTACCCATTTTATTAGATACTCTACATTGGTTATAATGAATCGATCTTTTGAGTCCTTTTTTGGTGGGTCAATTGGCCCTATGTAATCTATTGCACGTTTCTTGAAAGGATTTTGGGCTAATATCGGTCAAGGGCATCTCATCATGGGTGGTAGGTTTCCATACTCTTAGAAAAATATCACACCCCTTTGCATATTCTTTGGCATCCTTGTGTAATGTTGGCCACCATAGGCCTGCCGGTTTTACCCTTCTTTTGGTGGTTTCTTAAAATTATATCCTCTAGTGATTCCTCCATGCACCTCTTGTAAAATGGACTTCTTCTCATGTTTATAGATGAATCTTCTTAGGATATCATCTTTCCCCCTGTGGTGTAGTTCTCCCTCTACTAATGTGTATGATGTTGCTCTTCACACTAATGATTGTTTTTCTTCTGAGGATATGTCTTTTGGGAATTCCCTAGTTGATAGAAAAATAGAAACATCCTTTAATTCTTCCAATATTACCATAATGCGGAACAAGTGTGTACCGAGTAACTCTTCCCTGTGTGCATCTAGTTCTTCCCTGGTCTTAATTTGTGATAGGTAATTTGGTCCTTGGTTGTTCTTTTTGAGTTTTACCATTATCTTAAAGTCAAATTATTGAAATAGTAACAACCATCTATATATCTGACCATGGGTTACTGGTTTGTTGAGTAGATATTTGAGAGGTTCATGGTCTATGAAGAAGGTGAACAATATATATAGTAAATAATTCCTATACTTTTGTAAGGTGTATACTATTGCTAATGCTTCTCTCTCCATGGGAGTATAATTCTTTTCTACTATTGATAATTTCCTACTAGCAAACATTAGAGAAATAAGGGTGTGTGTTGACTTCTGAGAATTAAAAAAACCATGCATACATGACCCATTTCCCACACCATTTACAAAGGAAATATTAGAGTCAGTAGCTAGATGGGAGATTTACTCATTCACATATAGCTTCTTTGGTTACCACCAAGTAAAGATCAAGGAAGAATATCAGCCCAAAACAAATTTTTCCACCGAATGGGGATCCTATATATATATACAGTCATGTCATTTGGATTGAACAATGATCCAACAATATTCAACTGGATAATGATCAATACTTCCAAATACTTTATTCATGATTTTCTTGAAGTCTACTTAGATTATTGGATAGTCTATGGCCTAGTGAAAGACCATGTTCAAGTCCTCCTAATGATGCTAAATCAGTGTAGAAGCATGCAAATTTCACTAAACCTAAAGAAATGCACTTTTTTGGTACCATATGGGACACTTTTAGGCCACATCATATGCAAGGACTAATGGTAGAACCAATGAAAGTGGCCTTGATCCTACAGTTTCCACCACCAAAGAATTCTTTAGAAGTCAAGAAAATTTTAGGATAAATGAGATATCACAGGAAATTCATTAAGGGTTATGCTAAAATTGCAACTCCGTTAGAAGAAATTTTGAAAAAGAAAATCCATTGAAGCATCAAATGGAATGAAGAAGCCCAAAAGTCCTTTGATACTTTGAAACATAAAATTGTAGAGGCACCAATCCTAATCTTTCTAATCTTTTTTGTTTTATACTACCATTGGGCTTATCAATTCCACATCCTCTATTGGTTTGATAATCCTGACAACCAACATCTTCTCTATTTCAGTATTTACTTTCTTCTTCATATTGGGATTTAATTTGTATGGTCTCTTCTAGACCAATTTGATTTCTTCTTTGAGTTGAATTTTTATCTCTCCAACTTCCTCCTTGATTCCTTTCATTTCGGAAAATTTCTAAGGAAACAGATCTTAGAGATCTATTAGTGCTTCAATTGTTTGTGCAACCACTTTTTCATCCCAATAGTCACCTATGCATGTTAGTTTAGGATATCCCTCTTCTATAATGTTTATTTCTTTTAGTTTAATTGGTTCATTGTAATATTTTTGTTTTGGGGTAGTAGATTCTTCTATTCCCCTCTCCCCCTGACCAATTTCTATATCTAGTGTTTTTTCTTCTTCGTCATCCTATACCACACAATAATTTTTTATTGATTTGTCTACCTCCCATTCTATCCAATCCTTATATCCATATACTTCATCTCCCTCCTGTGGTGTGGAATGAGGTTGTAATACCAGTATTTCACATTCCTCTATCGAGCTAAAAATAATTTCCTTTATTTTAGCTAGTGCGCTTTGGGTTTGAGATATTTTACTACAAAATGAGAAGGTATGGATGAAGTTTGTAGTCATTTATGTCCATGTTCTAGTCTCGACTCTTCTTTCTTGATCAATATTCCAGGTTCTTTCTATAGGACATAATATCCATTAGAATAGTTGAATGTACAATTTTTCATCATACTCATAGTTTTCTTCCCAATATTGTATGTATGTCTAGGTGGCTTTGCGGTGGAATGTCACCTTCGTATGGAGGTATATCATCATAATCTCCTACCTCTGGTAGAAATATTACCTTTACAAGGGTCTTAAATTCTTCCCATTTTTTAATGGTTTGTTTGTGCATGTTATACCAACATGCAATAGTGCAGGTAAGAGTATGTGGTAGGGTGGCCGGTCTATCTGTTTCTTTGGGGACAATTCTCTCAATTTGGGTTATATAGGGTATCAATTTTTCCTACTCTAGAGTATTTGGGCAGCTTAATTTGAGATATTTCCTGAGTAATATGACAAATCATGTGAGATTCCCCCTCATTGATCTTCTTCTCTTTCTTGGCGATATCGCACAAGTTTGACACTACACTACCTTGTTTTGGTTGGGTTTTTCTTATCTTGAATATTCTTTGAGAGCCAAAGATTCTCTAGGAATACACTTCTTGGTTATCTTGTACTCACACTTCTAGCAGTATCTCTCTACAAGTATTTCCTTTAGTGTCTTCTACTTCAATTTCTCCCTCTGAATTAGGTTCTTCCTAAGTTTCATTGGCCAATATGGTTATGGTATTTATTGTCCAGTCATCCTCAAATTCTTCCATATTGACTTCTTCTATATAGGACCTTTTTTTCTTTTTACCTAGGGGTATATGGACCACTCTATTATCATACGCAAAGGAAATTTCCTCCTTTTGGGCATCTATGATACTCCAAGAATCTATGTACCATATCAGCCCTAACAATGCATCAAATGAGTCAAAAGTTTCCTTCATCGTGACCACCTCAAAGTCTACACACTATTTTACCGCTTTTACATTAACTTCTACCTCTCTCCATGTACCCAATGTCTTCATTCTGGTACCATGCGTTAAGCTGATATTGTAGGGGGTTGGCTCCAGTGTCTATTAGGGTTTAGGCAGATTGGAGCAATAAACATTAACAATTATATGAAGATTAAATAACCTAGAAATAACAATGAAGAATAAAAAAGAGATCAACATAGAAATTTAATGTGGTTCACCCAATATGGGCTACATCTATAGTAACTCAACCACCCAATAATTTTATTATCCAGTGAAAAGTAGATTACAATCTCACAAATCCAATATCACAATATACATCTCAGCCACTTATAACAATCCTTTTTGGAAGCTTCTAGAATTAGGGTTTTACAGTCATTTTTTTCACTTGACGTGTTAGCGAGAAAACCTTGATGTGTTAATGGGGAAAAAACTTGATGTGTTAACAAAAGATAAAAATTTGGTGGTTGCACCCCCGAACCCCTACTACCGGGGTGCCACCCTTGAACACCCGTTGTCGGGGGCATCCATCCCTGGGGCTTCCGCCCCCAAACCTCAATGAGGATACATTATGAATGTATAGTATTTGCATGATTAGTCACCACATACCAACAATGTCGATCTACCCAAGTATTCCCATATTATTTTGGGAATAAGATTGACATCTAAACCTAGATCGACCATTAATTTAGGAATCTTCTTATGGTGAATCTGGATTTCAATAATTATTGGTCTTGTTTTCCAATGTTTTCCTACCACCCTGACTTGCGGTATGCTTCTCTTGTTCCAATATTTATTAAAATATTTTAATTTGGTAAGTAGGTCATATTTCCCTACTAAATTTGCAAATTTCTTAAGAGCCTTTACTTCTTGTTCTATAAAATAGTTGTTCTCCTCTTTCTCCTTCTCTTGTTCTTTCTCTAAAATTATTTTAGTTTATTTTACTATCTAATCATGTTGTTCCTTTGTAGGGTCGAATTCCCCTTCCTCCTTGGAGATTTCCTCTTCTTCTAAGGTCATTTCATTAGCTCTTCTAGTCTTTGTGTCTTGCCTAGTAACTACCATGGCCTTACCCTTTTTCTTGGGTCTAGCCTCCAAGAAGTATTCTTCTTTGGTGCTATCATCTTCTATTACATACCCATCATCTTTTCCTGTCTTTCAACATCGTTGGGTTTCTTCCTCTGGGTCTTTGGGTGTTTTACAAAGGAGTCTATCCCCTCTTGTGGTCTTTGTATTTTTTTTTCCTTTTGACCTTGTGATTGTGCATTTTTATAGTGTTGGTGCACTTTGTCTCAATTAAACGTGTCATGATCTTCATCATAAAATTTTCACTGCTTTCTCTTTTCCCCCCAACATTCCATAGTGAAGTGTCTTGGCTTACTACAGTTAAAGCACGTAGCATCAACTCTTCTTCCTCTTCCTCATTCGCAGCCCCCTCCTCCTCGGTATGGGACATTAAATCACTGTAGGCTCCTAGACCTTGGATGGCATTAGAATTTATCTAGTTCTACCATGGTGGAACCCTATATCCATGGTCATGGGCATATAATGGCCCTTCCACAAACCCATTTATGTATGCCATCTCTTGGTCATAGTTGGGTTGCTCTTTCACCCAAAACTTATGTGACAAACATTCTACTGTTTTATGGTTATCCCACTCTTTGTAGATGTCGTAATATAGAGAATTGGGTTTTCTAACAATGTAGAGGTCTACCTTTAGATAATTTTCCTTCTTCTCCCTTATCTCCATCAAACATTCATTCCAAATGTGGCCTTCTCCACTACAATAGGAACATCATATGTTAGGCCTCTACAGACCAATCTCTTGTTTCATAAGCTCCTATATTAACCACAATTGTTCCATTTCTAACTTTAATCTTTCCATTTTCTTATTCTCCTTTTTATTCTCCATCCTTCTCTAGGGCTGCTATTCTATTTGACATTCCAATGTGACTAATTTTGAGTATGAGCTAAAACTTCTACTATCTAGGGCCATTTTTAGTTTCAAAGTTATGGTGGAAAGGAACAATTTTCTTTTTTGTATTTTTCATTTAGTGGTTCATCTAGTCACCTGACCACTTCCTTGAACCTCTTGTCAAAATCCAAGATGGATTCATTGTCCCATTGAGATAATTCTCTCAGCTTGCTCACTCCCTTTGTTGAGAGTTTCAGACTATCAAAGTTTTCTAGAAAGGCTTGTTTAACTTCATCCCAGGTTTTATTTTTCTGGGGGTATTCTCTTTGATACCATTTTAGCAGTTCTTCTCTTAAGGAACCGATGAAATCAAATAGCTTCATACTTTCTGTTTATTTGTTATATATTTTCCATATGGTTTCTAATAAGAAGACATGCTTTATTACATTATTAGTGTCCAATTCAAAGGTTGGAATCTTCCTCATTATGGCCATGTCTTCCTCTGACGAGCTTTCCTCTGGGCTTGTGGTACCGCTTCTTTGGTTGCTAAAGATGGGGCTAGATTCAGTGTCACTTTCCATCCTTTTTGTAGTTATTTTGTTCATTTTTGGTTCTCCACTCAATATATTGATTGTTACCTTATATGATGTCCTAATTTACTACATATATTATCCGCAGTTCAAGCTTTCTTCATGTGTGTTATATCTAGCCTAAAGGGTAACTCTTGGTCCAAGGGTGATGTCTATTCTTCATGCCTTTTCATTTTTAATTTTGTCTTTTCATTAGTGATTGATCTCATTTTATGTTTAGTTAACAAATCCTCAAGATTAGGATTAGGTTCCACCACTTTCTCCTTTTTCTCTTTTGTGGTATCCTTGGCTTTTGGCTCTTTTCCTCTTCCTTTCCTATCGTCAGTGACACCCACATCGATGCACTCAACAACACCCTTCTTGGCACACTCCACTAATTTCTTTAGGATTTACTCTACCATTTTTCTTGCTTTATCTTTTTCTCTCCTTTCTATTTCTCTCTTGTGGTACATTTCTTCTCTTTCTTGGGTTTGTTTTAGTTTCCTTTATTTCACATCCATTCCCATCCCTAATATGATGATTTCATATATCTCTCTCTTCCTTTTATTTTTTCCTATTCCCATATGTATCATTGGTCTATATTTCTATCCTTTTTTCCTATATCATGATTTTGAAAGAACATTTTGAACAGTCACCTCTTTTCAAGGATCTTTGGGATCCTTCCCCCTTTCCATTCATCATACCCTAATGGCCTATCCCTCTCTCACAAAGGTGCCCTTTAGGATCTAACAAAAATTTAATTTTATGTCGATATTTCTTACTCTTTTATGCTTCCAATTTCTTTACTATTCTATCCAAGGTCCTGGCAATGGAACCAATGTTGGCAAGAGGAATGGAGGAAAGTTTGAAGATTTGTACCCCATACTCCTTGCATATTTTTTTATACCCTAGAGGATATAATAAAAGAAACAAGCATGTCTAGTAAGAATCTAGAAGGCATACATCACACACAATATCATAATATCAAAGAAAATGCTCACATATCCATTACATGCATATACTCCTTGTAACTCCTTTATATTATAATATAGAAAATACAAAAGGGCAGGTCTACTCTCTACTCCAATAAGTATTTCTATCTTATCTTATGTCCACATACAAATATCTCTACCCACACTTCCATTCTATTACATATAACATATATACATATACATCCTTGAAGGTACATGAATCCTAATAGTAACTAGTGTCTTCTCCCAATACCATGGACTCCTTCCAGTACCTTGTAGTATGTTATGTTTCTAACCTTGACTTGCTAACAATCTTGGCCCCATGAAGGTAAGGCATTTTTCAACTTTAGAGGTTATTTTGTGAAACACATATATCTCATACTTTGATCAATTTGTATTTGATGTTTAAAGGGTTTTTGAAGAACATATGGAAGCATTATAGTCCATATTTTAGAGAAATTGAAGTAGAATTAAGCAACTTATTACAAAATTAGGTTTTCAAACAATTTATCTCTCAAGGTTGAAAATATACTAATTTCTTTGATATTGTTTTGGGTAAGTGGTATCTTCGCCATAGTAAGATACAATAAAATTGGAGACCAAAATCACCACTTCAAATTATTTATAGTATTTTTTTCTCATTTTCACACTTGATTTTCTTTGGGGCCATGTATACTTTAACATTAATAAATGATTGGAATTGTATCAAACAAGGTGATCATGAGAAAATTTACAAAAATAAGACAAGAAGATGGATGGTTTGTTGTCAAATCCTTGAAAAAAGGTAGATAATATTTTTATGGTGAAGCATAAGAGAAAGTAGTTTTGGTAGAAAATAGTCAAGGATATCCATTGGATCCTAGTGGGGTTCCCTGCGAGGTGGTTTTAGTTGATGAGGTTGTCAACAATGGGTTTGGAGTTGGTTTCAATAAACCTATGGGCGTCAGTTAGAATCTAAGTAGATCCCCAACCCAAAAGGTGTGCCCTTGTTCTTGGTCATCACTTTTGGGGTTAAGCCTAAAGGGAAAATTTATTCTCTTCCTATTCATGTGGTATTTGATCTAGTTTTAGGAAAGCTTTCAATTAAGGTTCATGATTGTATTTTGGATAAGAGTGTGTCCAAGATGGATTTGTTTCTATTTAAAATATTTTTTGGGCCCCAGGCCTAATATTGACAAGGTTAGGGCTTAGGCCATTAAGAAGTAGTGGACCAAAGGCATTACAACAATACCCAAGGGGTTCTTCTCCTTTTATTTTTCATGTGAAGAATATCTATGTAACATCTTGGATGGGGGTTATTGGTCTTTTGGAAAATTATCCTTAGCTTTAAAGAGATGAGATATTGAATTTAACCCATCTAATAAATCATTCAGTATCACCTTAGTTTGGGTGATATTACCTAGTCTTCATTTGGAGTTATAGGATGAGGATTCAATTAATTATATCACACTTTTTTCAACTCTTAATTATTGATCTTATGATTGCATCGAGGAGTAGATTATCCCTTGCAAGGAAATGTGTATTTATTGATCTGCAAACTAGCTTGCCCTCCCAGATCTCTAGTAAGTCTAACTAGGTATATAGAAAAACCCTATAGAATTTGAATCCTTTCCCTTTTCTTGTTTCATTTGTAAGAAGTTGGGTATTAGAGAAAATAATCCCCATCCCTAAATAACAAAAGGATGGCTATTATATGGAAATAAAAGGAGTATGAGGCTTCTATAAGCATGAAGGATATGGAGCCCTTAGAAAAGAATTATAATCATATTAAATATTCCCAAATGGGGGAAAGAGAAGCCTCTCTATATCCCCATCAACAGCTTAAGTTGCTAGAAGGTCAAAACCAGATGTAGTGTGAAAAGATGAAAGGGTAAATGAAATTTTTTTAGGGGTGGTAGAAGAAGGCTTCCTAGAGAAGTAGAGTGAGCACCCTTTGGATGAGCCATTGATATGTCTTGAGTAGGAAACTATTACTACACATCCAATTGGAACATTGCAGGTCTTAGATGGTTGAATAGTTGGAAGCTTCCCAATCTCATGAGGGGGTTATCTAGTGCTTTATCAAGGACAAAAATAATTATTTTGATGAGGTTTTGAGATGCAAGAAAGAAATGAAAGTGAATGAGCTTCCTACAACTAAGGATTATTTAGGACATGCACCCATTAAGACCAATTTCCCTCAAGTAGTGGTGAAATGAAAACAAAATAATATGGTTGTCTCTTCCCTGGAGAGGAGGAGTAATGAACCTCAACCTAGAATGATAATGAGTAATAGAATAACTTTTTATTGTGGGTTTTATCCTAGAAGTATGGAAATATTATCATTGAAAGATGCAAGGGAAAGATAAAAAATAAATAGCTAATGGATTACAACAAACTATCACAGATATGTGCTTGAAGAGCACACCCACTTTTAATAAATGAAAATTATTTCATGGAATGTCAGAGGTCTCAACAATCCTCATAAACAAGACCTATAAATTATGTTCTAAGAGCATAAATAACACATTTTTATATAGGAATTCAAAATGTATGTGGATAAGTTATTTAAAGTGAAGAATAGGCTCTTTAAAGATCGTGGGTTTCATGGAGTCAATATTGATGAGGCCTACAATGGTATTTGCTAATTTTTGGAATCCTAAAATGGTGAATCGTTCATATTTCTTAGAACAATATAATCATGTTGCAACCCTAAATTTACTACTAGATTTTAGATGACACTAATTGGATCTCATCCAATATATATGTATTGAACAATAGAGTAACTAGAAGGAAATTATGGCTTAGCCTTAAATCCTTTAGATATTCCCATCATATTGGTAAATGGATCTTACTGAGGGATTTTAATACCTCCTTTAAGGAAAGTGGGAAGAAAGGAGGTTTTCATATTTCTTTGGAAAGCAAGGAATATTTGACATATTTTTCTAAATCTAAAGGGGAAACTCTTTCTCCTCAATTTATTAGCATACAAAATAATATCAAGCTCTTTTAGTCAATTGTTTAGAATGTTATGATATTCCCCTTGGCCCTTGCATTTGGAAAAATATTGTGGATAAAAAAGATATTAACAAGTGTGAAATGGAATTTTGGGCATGGTAACTCCATTAAGTTCTAGGAGGATAGATGGATTTTAGAAGATCATGTCTCCATCTATGATTGGGAAAGGCCCTTGAAAGATATTTATTTAAGATACATTAGGGTTAAAGTGGTATACTATATTGAATGTGTAGAGGGGTTCTTGGAGGTGTATTTCTTTCTTGCTCCCCTCTTCTAAATTCAAAAAAATTCACATGACCTATGTCAGATTAAGTATGCTATTTTGAAAAGTGACATAATTAATAGGAAAATACATTTTTACTCTAACAAAACCCTTAAGTGAAACTTAGGGAGAAGCTAAAACCTCTAATGAAAAATACATATAAAAAGAAAAAAAAAGGTCTCAACAACTAGGCCTAATGAGGTGCCCATGTAAAAATAAAAATACCTTTCATAATCAATGAAAAAAAGAAAACCTAATAGGAAAAACTACTAGCTAAAAGAGAGAAAGACATGAAAAAGTGAAGGAACCAAGATGACCCCCCAAGGACAACTTTCAATATCATAGATCTAAAATAGATATTCCTTTAAATACAAGAGAAAAAATTTGAAGGGCAAAGAAGCTTCCAAAATAATGTCCCAAAAAGAGTAGGAACATGAAGATGAGTATGAAGAGAACCACTAAAGTATGAAGAAACAAGAAACAACTATAAAAAATAGTTGCTATAGTGTTGAAACTAAAGAACCTTCTTTAAAATCAAGATGAATATTGGTATAAAAGAGAAAAAATTGCATGAGTGACCCCAACGACACTACTCAAATAATGATCAAATTATAAACTAAGGTAACAATTTGGCATTCAAATATATAGATGGAACATTAATATACATGAGTGACTCCTATGACACCACTCAACCAATGCAAATTATAAATTGCAATTCAAAAATTTAGGTTCCAATTTTTTTGAGGAAATTGATCAACGAAGGATAGTAGGTCACCTCATCAAATATAAATGAAAGAGTGTCTATATGGTATGTGTTCCATCTCACCACAATGCATGGATATGTATATGTTGCATTTTCCTAGTACATAAAAACTAAAAATAGATACATAGCTCACTCCAAATTGAAAGCAAGGAAGAATTAGCACCAATAGTATGAGACCCCCTATAATGTTAATAAGGGATAGGTATGATAGACCCACTAAAATTGTGAGTCATAATGTAGTACATGAAGGAAAAGAAACATCATCAAAATGTGTACAAGATAACACTTTCAATTTAAAAAGGGTGTACAAAATAAAGAGCATTCACATGAAGGTATCTCAAGGTTGTGATTGAAAATAACAAAGAAAACATAAAAAATCCCCATGCCGCTTATAAAGTAGTGCAAGTACAAACAAGCACCCATCCCCCAATAGGGGCCTAGGGGTGGATCCCACAGTGGGGGTATGGGGGAAATTCCCCCATCAGAGGCTATGGAGGTCAAGGTCCCCGAAGTAAAACTTGTCCAAATTTTAATAAAAAATTTTATAAATGAATTCAATTTAAAAACTGATTTTATAACTGTCCAAGTTAAAAATAGTTTCTTGTTGTGGATTGGAGGTGAAGAGTTATGTGAGAAGGTGAAATAAAACATAGAAAATAGTGTGTATGGATGTTGAACAAATTTCGTGCATTGGAGAAAAAAGAACATGCAATAGTGTCCAAGTGAGTTAGAACATGTTATGTTTAGAGCACACAACAACATGAATTGTTGTGTGTAGACAGACTGTGAATGTGTTTGAAGTTGCACATAGTTATATAAATAGCTATAGGTTTATGTAACTCATTTTTGCTAGAGAATTAATAATTTTTGGATTGTTGTTAGTGGATGTGGCCCACATTGGGTGAACTACATTAAATTTTTTGTCTTTGTGAATTCATTTTGTCATTAATTCTACTATTTGCATTGGTTAATTGGTTGGTAATTTTAATTGCCCTATCCTCTTAGAAAATCCTAACAACAAAGTGATGTGCAAGATCCCTAAAATACATGTACAATAGGTGGCACTTTATCTGACTTCGTTTACAAATGAAAAAGTGCATGTGATAAATATCACAATGCCCAAAAATGACCAAATGTTGAAAAGACATATAGATCAACTGAAATGAAGTCATCTCATGCAAACATAATGTTTTTAGGTGCTAAAATATCTAAGTAATCAACTAGAATGTGAAATAATGACAATTTGTTCAATAAAAGATCTCTATGAAAAAATATGCAAAAGTGCACAAATAACTATGTTAGAGTTGATTCCTCAACCTTACAAATCCTAAGGATCACTTGCAATCAAACACTTGTCACTGAAAATTAAATAAATAATAGAATTGTTATGGAGGCCAAAGAAACTATTGAAACCTAGCCCAAACGGGTAGTAGAGTTGGCTTGGGCAGTGGGTTTGCTCCCCATTGGTCTCGGGTTAGACTTTGCTCCCGGGTTTAAGAGGTGGGACTTCTTATGGGTGGGGGATCTCACCCGTAGGGGACTAGTCTCACCCTAGCTCGCCTCAGGTACCCAAGGTAAGGGTTGTTGGGCTGTTGGGTTTGGTCACGGGGACACCCCTATAGTATAAAAAAAAAGAGATAAAGAAACCCTAGATGAAAATCTAGGTGAAGATTAAGTTAGATAATCACATGTGTCCTCATCCTATGACTAGAGACAAAAAAATTACATGATCTAAGTAAACTTAAATATGCTAGTGTGAAAAGGAGTCTAATTAATTAAATAATTAATTAGAAAAATATCTTTTTACTCTAACAAAACATTACCTAATATTTTTGTGGTGAATCCAAAAACTATAATTGTAGACTAAATGGAAATATTCACTTCCAAATATTTGAGTATGATGTTGTTAAACCTATAATTCTAATACAAAACATAATAACCCATGGATTCCAAGTGTTATATATGTACCTTTTATTGCCTATTGTAAAGATAATGGAATGTCACCTTCTTATGCCTAGCACTAAAGATGAAAATTTTTAGTAGATGTGGCAAAGTGGTAAAAACAAATTGTTACTATCATGGAGGTCCTAGTTTGAGTCATTTTAAAATTGTTGAGAATTTTTTTATAGTTAATGTAGTGAGGAAATACCACATATCATGTGCTTGAAGAATATGCTCTTGTTTGTGTCCAATGTATTGAAAATCCCTTAACTAACAAAAAAAACATGGTGACATCAATGATTGTTCTTCATAATATAAATGAATGCTTACCATAATGAATTTTGATTATTTGGTATAATTGTGGTTTGGTGTAGGATCTTCATCTTGATTTTAAGAATTTATATTATATATTATTGAAAAACTAATATTAGATTTATCTTTTAATAACCAAGATATATTTTAGTCCTTTTGGTGGCCTTTTTCTCATGCATTTTTGGTAACAATCACAAGTAAAGGAGACAATGAAAAGAGCACCTCTAAGAATTTTTTGAAGTGAGTGGAAGGAATGATTATTATTAGAAATTTGTTTCTTTGAAACTTTTCACCTTCTAAATATTTTTACCAACTGATAAAAAAAAATAATGTATAGGATGAAGTATATTTTTTCCTTACAATTATTATCAATGCAAGGTAATTATAACATAATTTTGTTCATGTTAATGTTTGAAGAAATAAGATGAATCATTCAGTTCTAGTTTTATATTTACAATTAATATTTTTATGGTGGAATTTATGTGATAGATAAACAATGAAAATGCATAATTCACTTTACTTTTGTAATTGTTTTTAATTTAAAATGACATAATTTACCATAAATAAAAGTTATGGATAACAAGAAAAATAATAAACTATAAGAATAAAAAATTAACTAATTATTTGTTTTAAACCATGCTTACAAGTTGCATCCCCATAATTGAAAGCTTTCTTATATATTAGAAGTCCACATTTCTCTTGTGGGTTACAAGTGTTCCATGGCCTAGGAAAATTAATACTCTAGGAAACTAGGTACTAAAAAATTAAGAGCTCACATATAATCTAATACCTTCTAGTTCAATTGATGTGTATGGAGTAGGTAAGGTATTGAAATTTCATCATCCAAGTCGTCTTTTTTTTTTTTTTGTTAGTTGGAGTCAATTATAAATTTGAGGTGATTTTGATTAAATTGTATCTTCTTATCTAAGAATAAGAATTTCTTAATTTTTTACAATTTTGAAATAAACACAAAATCTAATATCATTTTGTACATAAATATAAGACATGGAATAAAAATATTTTAATTTTTCAAAATATATTACATCACTTAAAACTTTGCATCCACATATGTCATTAATGTAAAGATAATATAACTAAATAATGAAAAATATTCTTGAAACTAAAAAATAATCAATAAAAGTTATTCAAACTATAGTGTGATGGATAAATCCTAGTCTTCGTGTTGTAGCCGTCAAGGTTTAAACCTTCATTTGATCATTATGTTGCAAACATTGTGCCTTTGCTAATTTATTATGCTCATGGATTTGAACTTTTGCTTTGAATTCGTTGCCCTTCATGCTAGTGACTCGTGCTCCAAACCTTCTTTGTGTCAATGGGCTTGTGAGCTTTGTACTTTCGTTGGACTACCAGATTCACAGATTTAGACTACTAACATTAATTTAGTGCATTCATATCGAAGATGAGACCCCCCAATTATAACCTCACTTGACTTCGACCAAATTAAAAATTGTCATATTACCAATCAAAAAATCAAAAAACTGATTTTTTATTTATTTTTGAATTGCAAGCCCAACATCGAAGAATCAAATGAAACTCGAATTACAAACCTATCATCTAAAAATCAAAAGCAATTTTTTTTCCAAACCCTAATTATAAACCTAATTATAATTGAATGTTCACACTATATAAATTTTTTCTCTATTAAATAATTGCTAAATTACCAATAAAAAACAAGCAACGACATAGTGCTATCTAGGTACATTTTGTATTATAATAAGTTAAGCGGCTAGGGAGACAAACTTCGTAACGATGTTGGGAGGTTCGCTGTCCCATGTGACCACCGCCTTAGCTGGTGAGCGGGTGTCGGCCTTTTAAAGTAATATTTTATTTGAATGGCGCACGCGTGCTTTGGACTTTATAATATTACACTATTGTAGTCCACGGCCTAATAATTGTTTATAGAATGTTTTGGGTTAGAAAAAAGGTTGGCATAAAATAATTATTATTATTATTACTTTTGTGAGGTTCTTTGAACATTCACTAAGTTCCAAAAGGGAAGGAAGGAAGGAAGTTGGTGGGGTGATTTAGAATGTCCATGTCTTGTCCTCAAATATCACAACATTAAACTTCTCCTGCCCATGTCTTTGTCTCTCATAATCCATGCAAAATCAATGCCTTGTCTTCAACATTTTGGTCCATCTTATCTTTGATGTCTTTTCTCTGGGGGATTTTCTTTTCTATGAAAACAACCTTGTCTAAATAATGATGATTGTGGGTTTTGAAATGCCATTCATAAAGCAAAAGCAATTTTAAGCAATAGAATTGGCTCACTTGTATATTCACTCCTTCCACTTAGTCTAGAGATTGTGGTGGAATGGAATCTTTAATTTATGAAATTTGAGGGGAAGGGATCTCATAATTGAGTCTAGATTACACGATAAAGGGTATTCAATGTATATGAAGATTGATTAAAAGCATTTTGTATGGAATTTTAGGGGAAGGGATTACATGATTGAGTATAGATTACAAGATAAAAAGGTATTGTATGTACATGAAGACTGATTAAAAGTATTTTGTATGAAATTTGAGAGGAAGGGATCTCATAATTAGATATGGATTACAAGATAAAAGGGTATTGCATGTACATGCAAATTGATTAAAAGCTTTTTTTTATGAAATTTCAGGGGAAGGGGTCTCATAATTGAGTATGGATTACAAGATAAAAGGGTATTGCATGTACATGAAAACTGACTAAAAGTATTTTTTACGGAATTTTAGGATAAGGGGTCTCATAATTGAGTATGGATTACAAGATAAAAGGGTGTTGCATGTACATGAAGATTGATTAAAAGTATTTTGTGCAATTTTTACATTAAAACCATCTTCAAACTAATAACTAAGATTATGCCACATGTCTTCTATATATTATTCAAAATATTCATTATTATGGAAGGATGTTATAATTAATTTGTTATTACTATTATTGATGTTGTTTTTCTTTATGGTATTTAATTGAAATTTGGCAAAAGATAAGTGGAATATGTGATTATTATTTTTGGTGATTCCTAGAGATATGCATTAAGACTCGATCCATATTTTAGTTTTGAATAGTGATTTATAGCCTTATAGAACTTTGTCGAGTGTTTCTATGTAGTCTTGTTATTATCTTTTTATTTTATTTAGTCAATGCATCTTATTTGTTTGTAATTCTCTCGATTGTCCCATCTCTTTTGTAATTTTTCTTTGTTTAATACAAAATAAATTATATTAAAATATAAATTTTATTCAATAATAAAGTAAGAGTTAGTTTATAGGAAAATAAAATCTCTTTTTATATAATTTATTCTAATCAAATAAATAAAAATAATAAGCTTACAACTAACTTAGATTTAATTTAGGGAAAAAGTTTGTAATTTGTCTAGGGGTATAGTATTATAGTGTATTATGTAGTAATAAATAATATATCAAGATGCATGTTCCTTGTAAGTTGTTCTGCTAGTTAATAAGAATAGAAGTATCTCATATGTATGGGGAAGTGGTAATGGTAAGTAGTTGATTAGTATATAATAAGACTTTGGATCTCATATTGAGAGATAACATGTTGTGGATTTCTTTCAATGATGAGCAATGTATGGTGTTGCCCTACCTTAAGGATTTGATCTATTTTTTTAATGTATTTGAGCATTTTACTATTGAGGTTTGATATTTCTTTTATATTATTATCACTTTTCTATAATTTTATGTAAATTAATAAGATTTTTGTGTGAGATTCATAACATTTGGTATTAGAGATATTTCTAGATAAAAGATGGGAGAATTTTATTGTTTCTTTTTTTTGTCATTTAGAGTTGAATTTCTTGTAGAGGGTCATGTGTCTCTCACACGGATTTTCATAAAAAGTGGTTCTAAATTCATTAGAAGGAGGACTTTGAAATTTTCTAAAAAGTGAACTACCAATAAACATTTGGAAGAATATCAAGGGAGATATGATGATTTGAAGTTGACTCTTCAATTATTAATATTTTTCAAAATAATTTAATGCACAACTTTTGAAAATATCATAACTTGCAACCCAAGAGAGGAAATCATATTTTATTTTTTGCAAGTTGATTGAAATATTTAAATCCACTTTTTTACATTACTTTTAGATCTATGGTAGAAAAAGAAAGTTTTTAATTTTTTTTAAAAACCCTAATTTTCGTAAGAATTTTTAAGTTTGATGGAAGTGGTAATACTTTAGAGTGGTGACTCCAATATAAAATTACTTATTGCCAAATTTTCATATAGAAAACCTAGTTTTAGTCACACTTAAATAGTGAAGCTATCAAATGGTCTGCATTATTGTATAAAGATATTTCTTCTTTAGATGAATTGAAAAATAGATAAACAAAGAAAAAAACATAGTTAATAAGGATAAGCAAGTAGAATTTAAGGATGAAGGAAAAGGGGATGAAGAATATAAATTAATACATTTTTACTCCATAAAAGGAAGATTCTATTTTTTTAATTTCATGGATACATTTAGAAAGAAAGGGTTACTATTTCTACAAACCATATTGGTATGTATAATATCATTAACATGGATTCAACCAAGAAAATATAGGTACAATCAAAGTAAGTCAAAAATAGTCAAATGAGGGTAAGGATATTACAATTTTCAAGCATTTTGATTCTCTCTATGAATAAATGTGTTTTGTATTCTAATTTTTATGGTTTAAATATGGATGGTTTAGTTATTATTCGTGGATATCCTTAGAATATTTAGGAACAATAAATATGAATATGTAAAAATGAAATTATAAAGATTCTAGTTAGAAAGGAAAATTTTATATTACAAGATATTATATATGTTAGGTAGAAAAAGTTCTAAGAATCTCAAGAAGAATTGGTAGAAAAAATATAGAAAGAAGAGGAGGAAGCAAAAGAAAATCAAAAAGATGTAAAATATATTTTCCTTCATGATCTAGCAAGACCAATGGAAATAAAGGGTAAAGACTCATATCAGGATGTCAAGAATAAATTGTATGTCTTTGGATATCATATTGTGATATATTGTGGAGTGACTTCCATACAATAATGAGAATTGAATGGTGTTGTCCTATCTCAAGGGTTTGATCTATTTTTTTAATATGTTTGAGTATTTTTATTACTAAGTGTTGATATTTATCTTCTACTATTACAATATTTGTATTATTTTATGTGAAGTTCATAAAAAAGGTTGGATTTTTTATGATTATAATAAATATTTTAAAATTAATTAAGAATGACTAGTATGCTTTGTTTTTTTTTGTATTAATTATAATATATCAAAATAGGATTATACAAAATACACAATCATAAGTGACTTGGCTATGTTGTTATGTCATGTAAGGCCAAGATAGACACAATGCATTATTTTCTCTATGTTACTTATGTCATGCAAGGCCAAAATACAGACTATGTACTACTATCTCCATGTTGTTCCTGCCATGTTATGCCAAAATATAGATTATGTACTATAATATCTATGGATTTTAAGACGAGGAATTACAATAGTTCTTGTTCTCGCTACAACTGTCTATGTCATAAGTCCCCAATGGAGGTTCTATATCAAAAAATCTGAATTAGACCTCACTACTTCAGTTGTCATTTCATCACCTTGATTTGCATGGAACCCTTGTCTTCTACTTGTTCAAGATCTTTCTTCAAAGTTTTCAAACTGTATTTGTTGTTGTACTTCTTCATAAAGTTCAAGTAATTTTCTCTAAATGGGATGTTGTCTTTTGAATCAAATGACCAATGTCTAGCATACTTGATTTCCTTTTTGTTGATTTCCACTTTTTCATCCTTCATTAGTTTGGAAAACTTTATTTTTGAGATTTCCAGGGTGACTATAACCTATATAGAAACGTTGTAAAACATGAGGTCTTCTCGAAGATTCAGTAAGAATTCAAATCTTGCCTTGAATTTTTTCCTCGTTTCTTCCCTTCCACAAAAACCATAAAATTTCAATAGAAATTAGTAACCAAAATAAATTCTCAGCTTTTCCCATACCATCTATTTTCCCAAATAAAATTTCTTGGATTTTATTATTTTGTACTCCCCCCCAATCACATTTTGAACAAAACATCAACCATACTTCTTTTGCATAAAGATAGTAAAAGAAAATATGTTTTACACTTTTGGGTTTCCTGCATAATAAACACACATCTATGTTTGAATCATGTATAGATATAGGAATTTTTTGTAGTAATAACAACCATTTAAAGCATGTTTTTTTTATTCCACCACACTGTTACAATTCCACTAAATTTTTTTTTTTCAATTTTTAACCCTTCTTTAAAGTTCCATTTTTATTAACATGTTCCAAAATTTCTTTTGATTCAGATAATGAATTATAAATTCTTTTAGGGTTCAGTTTGCATATGTCAAATATATCTTTCCATTTATAACCATTTAGGGTATTACATTCATTGTTGTCACAACATTTCTTATTTTTGAGGGATAAGTGAGAATTTTTAATAGACTCTCTCAGCACCAAGTCCGTCCTCCATTGGGTATCTGGTAGGACATACTCTGTGCTTAGAGAAGGCCATGTATTTAGTTGATTGTTGTCTATAATTTTCTAAAAACTCCTAATACCACTCTTAGCCCATGCTTTAGCTAAGCAACCTTGGAGAAGAGCCAACCATTTCTCCTTATGACATAAATTCCACCAAATTGAGGAGTTAATATAAATTTTATTAATTTCATTGTCCTTATTTATTAGTATTTTTATTTTCTCTCATGCTTTCCATGAAGTTTTAAAAACATTTGATCCAAAAGATGCCATTGGGAACTTCCCAATTAGTAGGTCTTTAAAGGGTATGTCTTTCTAGCTCTAAGATTTGTTTGGTACAACACTATGTATGTTGTGTCTAGTTAAAACTTTCCAGGGTTCCTCACCCACTAGAGAATTGAGTATCCATTTGACATCAAGAGCAATTTCTTTCTTTTTCAGGTCTTTTAGACCTAAACCACCATCTTCTTTTGCAAGATGACACTAGTTCCATCTTACAACATATTTTTAATTATTACCATGTCCATCAAACCACAAACATTTCCTTATTTTCTTTTCAACCTCTTATAGTTAGTAGCTACAAAATAGCCACGAGGATGAATAATAGATAGTATAGGATGAGAGAATCTTCTAACACACTTGTGTTCTCCCTACAAGTGAGAGATAATAGTTATTCGAGCTCTCTAATTTCTTTTCAATTTTTAGTTTACCCAATCTTGCATTTATTTTAAAGTGGGTTTAACAAGAAAAGGTAAGCCTAGGTACCTCACTTGCCTGTTCGGTCATCCCCACTAAATTTTGAACTTTTTAAACCACTTAGAAGAAGAGTTTCAACTTAGCATTATTTATTTTTATTTGGAGATATTTTCTCCTAATGCCTCGTAAAATATGTCAAGTTTTTCATTAGATGGTGGTGCAAGAGCACCTTGAGCATGGTATGCCTCCAAAAGGAAAAATTGTAAAATTTGAATTTTCATTATGTAATGCTTGTAAAAGGTCATGTGTGGACCTATTCAAATGTAATTGAGTCATCATTAGGTCTCTAGGAGGTCAATTAAGTTAAATTGAAAAAAAAATGTCATTTTGTTGCACAAATGCAAAAGTTGCAAAAGTTGCAAAATGTGCAAGATTATGAAGGAAGTTGAAGAGTCATTTGATGGGAAAGGTTGTTGGTCATTAGAAGTTGAAGGGGAAGTTGTATTAACTAATGAAGCATCCCTATAAATGCATTGTAAGGGCAAGCAAAGGATTGATCATTGTAATTTGAAACAAATTTTGCAATAAAAGTACTTTGTACTATTGTAGCAGTGTTTTGTCTTATTTTTTAGGCTTTGTACGGACTATGCAGAACCTCTTAGACTCCAAATTCATTTTTTTTCATAGTTTAGGAGTTATCCCTCATTTGAAGAAGATTTAAAGGATTTCCATTTAGTTTAAAGGTTTTAAGAGCACATTTCTTGAAACTAATTTTATAACCCTGAAATCAAGGGTTTTGAGAGTCTAAATTATTTTTACAGCCATTCCATTGATTTGGGCTTTGTGAATTGGTGGAATGGGTTAATGTAGGGTGTGTTTAGTGGTGTGTGTGTTTGCAGATACGAGGAAGGTAGAAAATAGAAGTTATATTGTTGTCCCACTTGATTTACATTGAATTTTGGTTCAAAAATGATGGCAACACTAATACATTTGACTGCAAAATCCGACGAAATTGTTCGACGAAATATGTAAAATTTGATGTTCGTCGGGTGCTTGTAAAATTTGATATGTAATTTTCAATTTTTTGAAAGTTTATCCTTGACGTTCGTCAAAATTTCGACGAACCTGGGTTCATTGAAATGTCAGCTATCATTTTCGTCGAATTTTTGACAAACATGAAAAATTAAAAAAAATCAAATTGTGGCCGACATAAAGAAAAGTGAGTTCACGCTGATTTATTGCGACAGTGTTTTTCTCTACTTGAGACAGTTTGTGGAGAACTAAGGACGATTTTCTTGGAAAAAATCAGAAAAAATTCAAGAACATATCGCCAGGTTGAGGGTAGTCATTGTCTTTTTGCAAATTCAGTTGTGAAGTCATATTTGTAGTTCCAGGTTTGAAAATCATATTTTAAAGCAACATCTCATCAGATTTCATTTTTAGAGGTTAAGGGTTTTGAGAATTTCATGTCCAGATTTTGTTGTGGAATCACCATAAGATCACAACAGAGGAACAAATTCTTGTGACTGTAATTATGTAATCCATAACTCTATTGGTCATGTGGCACAGTTGTGCTATAACAAATACAGGATGCATTCATGTGTGACCCAAGTTTAATGTGGCTATGTTGTGATAGAAATGGAGGCACTCATATAATGTAGTTAATTCAGGTTGTATAATGTAGGTGTCAATCATCATTAGGTGCATTCAGGTTGTCTCAAGTTTAACAGGTTAGGATGAAATTATAGCATGATTGAAGAGTGATTACCTCTTGCTGCAATAAAGAGCCTATAACTTCTGGATTTGATATCTTGAGTGGTTGTGTTATATCAATTATGTAGTGCATTCAAGCACAACCCATGTTTAATGGGCTATTCTAGAGAGTGATCAAGATTTTCTAAACCTTATGAATGTTACTTGACATATATTTGCATAATTTCAAATTCCTTCATATGCTTTTGAAGTATCAATGTATCTATATAGGGTTTAAAATTATTTCTTTTAATTTAAAAAAAGTGATGTGTTTTCCTATGATTAGATAATGTGGAGATCTCTTGAATCTACCCCAACTCACTATCCTCTTTGGAAATGTATTCATTACTCGGCTACTAGGGTTTGCATGCTGACATCTTTAGTATCTTCATGGCCAGGTGGCTTTTACATAGATCTCAGTCTTTGCTTTAATCATTTTCATGGCAACCCTTGAGTTCCATAATCCACCTTCAATCTCTTCTAAGAGCGTTGTCTTAAGCTAGACTACATAGTATGCATATAAAGCAAGTCTTTCATACCTGCCATTGTTCCAAACCACCACTCACTGCCTTGCTTAAAATGTTGCCTCCATAAGCACAATAGCATGTTTTAAAATCATGGTTGCCAGTGATTGACCATTAAGGTCACCACTTTCATCATAAAGATACAATGAGATTTTTGTCTTCAAACTCAAGGCATTATGCAAGATAACATTGTGAATTGTTTGTTGTGTACGATTTGATTTTCTTGCACATTTACTGCTTTGCTAACTTCCTTTAAGACTGGGTATTGCACCCTCAGCTGCAATCTCAAACAGCTCACTCACTATCACTTGAAGATTCCTTTCATAAGCATCCTTCTATAAAATCAAACTATGCCCTATAGACTGCCTACTTACTACAGGGGACTCATTGTTTCATGGTATTGTAGTTCTTAAGATCTTTCAACCTTATTGACACTACTTCACAGTCCACAAGGTATTATTCACTATTTTCCCATCTTTGGTGAGTCTCAAAACACTGC
The DNA here is from genome assembly GCA_007258455.2 of Sequoia sempervirens. Lineage (NCBI taxonomy): Eukaryota > Viridiplantae > Streptophyta > Pinopsida > Cupressales > Cupressaceae > Sequoia > Sequoia sempervirens. Next base: position 30,792 of record VDFB02047495.1, read on the forward strand.
TCAAACATGCAATCCACCACCTCCATTATACAATATTAATGGCTAAGAAGAAACATTGAACCTATGATTACCACTGTTACTTCATTTGGAAAGTCATTCCCTGATTGCATTTTCCTTGTCTAACACTACCAAAAGCGTTTGAAAAACCCTTAAGGTCAGCAAGAGGGTAAGGAAACTCCACATTAAAATCCCCACTTTACTATGCAAGGTTTGAGCTTTATTATCTTGTCAGCTGCTCAACCTCTTGGTATCATGTCAAGTGGTATCATTCTTCTTCTCACCAGTAGTTGCATTTACAAATGTCACTAAGCTACATAGTGTGCTGTTATTGGCTACAATCTTTAGATTGCAAGATTTTGTTATTACCTCTGATGTCTCGATCTTTGTAGTGTGTGCAACAACCTCACTAATCCACTATAGTTATTGTTTATGTTTCTACGGAGGCCTAGGGTTTGTACCCTAATCATGCTCTTACCAATGCTTCTGTTGTTTTTTATTAGGGCTCTCTCAATGTTGAGGGCCCTAGTGATAAGTTCGTCATAAGAAGTGAAACATTGCATCTTTAATTAAAAGGATAAATCCATATTGACATTAGCAATGATGATTCTGACTTGTTGCTCCTTAGGAATGGGCCACTTGCTCTTACTAGCTCACTACCTCCATTGTTGTAGGAAGTTTGTGATTAAGTTCAATATTCTTATTTTAGGAGTCTTAATGGTTTGGAAATCATGAGTAAAATCAAATTTAACAGTTTTGGAATTAGCATTGTAAAGTGTTTTTTTGGGGTCCATTAACCCGGATATCTTCTACTCTCTTTGGGGTGGTTGCATGCCAATTTTTTGAACATCTTAGAATTATTAGATTATGTTACACATCTATGAATAAAAATTATTGGTGTGTGAGTTTGATATTTTTTGAAGATCTAAATAGTCAAGCTTGGTAAAGAAAAATCATGTCAGATAATATTAGTCCAGAACAAAATGAAGAGACACTTGATAGATTGTAGGCTAGATTGAAAAGAAAGGGTGATGGGAAATGTTATTGTCCTTGCAATAATTGCAAGGGCTTAAAGACAAGATAACTTTTAATCACAACAGTTGAGAAACATTGTAGGTAGCATGGTCACGTTGAAGGGGGCATGATTATCGTCCACTGGTGAGTTGTTCATTATATGTGTTTATATTGATTAAATTTGTAAATGTTTATATTGTTTTAACATTATATATATATAATCACTTGATCATGGTCATGGTTTATTTGCGTATATCATTATTATAAAGGTGGGGTGCCCTAGGGCAGATGATATGGATTATCACAGCCCGGAGAATGTGGTTTTGCAAGCGGATGAACATGGAGTTGTCAATATTGAAGATGAAGTTAATGATCCTATGGAAGAAGATGATCATGTGCGAGAGAAAACCACCGGTTGAAGATGATGGTATGAATACATTGATCCATACTTACATTTAGTGGCGAGTGATCATGATGATCAAGATGACTTTGATGATGTTCATGATTTATCGTACTTGACAAGGCATCTGAGCCTTTATGGGGATCGAAACAACTCTTCTCTCTACTGTATTGTTGCTATTGAACTTTAATGTTATGAATGCTTTATCAAACATAGCAATCTCACGAATGTTAAGGTATGTCATAAATGTCATCTTTATCATCTATTTTAATTGTCATTATTTCATCACTAGTAAATAAAGGATGAAATATGTACCATTAATATTCTTTATATGAACAAATTATTTTTTGTTGTAGATTGATTGGTGAATTTTTGTTACCACCATCAAATATTTTACCTCGCTCATACCGAGATTTATGTGCCATTATGAAAGATATCAGAATGGAGTATCAATCAATAGATGCATGTCCCAATGATCATATTATATATCATAAATAATAGGAATTTGCAACAAAATGCCTGAAATGTCATATCAGTAGATATCGAACAGATCAAGTAACAAAAAAGGTGCCTCGCAAGGTTCTTCGTTATATTCCCATTATTCCACGTATGCAACGATCATTTAGGTGCAAAAGCTTAGTGCAATTGATGGATTACCATGCACGGAATAGAAGTGGAGATGACATTCTTCGAATGCCTGCAGATGGTTCTGCATTTAGGGACATGGAAGAAAAATGGCCACACTTTAAAGAAGAACCTCGTAATCTCAGGCTTTCATTGGGAGCGGACGGTGTCAAACCATTTGGAGAGCTAAGATCTATTTACTCAGTGTGGCCTATTTTTGTTATCAACAATAACATTCCTCCATGGATGTCAATAAAGAGGGAGCACATAATGTTGTCAATGATTGTTCAGTGTTGTTTTACACATCAATTTTTCTTTAATGTAGTAGCATCTCATTTGTCTTATTTTTGCATAATGACTTATATTTTTTATTTAATAGTCATGTACATTAATTTATATATATTGTAGTAAAATGGATTGTAATAATTATGTAATGTTTTATGTTCGATATTTAGAGTAAGTACCAAGTGAAGATATGAATGTATATATTGAGCCTCTTATCGACAAGTTACTAAAGTTATGGAATGCGTCACTATGTATGACATCTCGGACCAATAGGACAAAGACAATTTCAATTCCATGCAATGCTTATATAGATAATTCATGATACCCCGGGGCTAACACATTTTTGTGGTATGCTATAACGTTTGAATGCACTTTAACGATATTTAATTTTATGAAGTAGATATCATGCATATTTTTTAAATAATCTATTCATTATATATAATTATAAAAATTGACATATTTAATCCAATTATATATGATCTTGCAGGTCTTTAAACAAAGGGAAAATTTGCATGTCCAATTTGTGGTCCAAAG
>VDFB02047496.1:0-41122 GCA_007258455.2 Sequoia sempervirens
TTTCTCAATAATTTACTCAAAGGTTGTGCAACATTGGATTTGAATTCAACTCATCAATTCTTCGTTAAGGTTTTCCAAAAACAAGGTGACAAGTTGTCTTTCAAGAATATGACAAGGGAATTTGCTAACCAAGCCTCACCATCTCTGGTAAAATGAGGTAAGTGATTCCTCTTCTTCTTGTTTGGTTGTGCTCAATGTTGCAAGGGTGAAATCATTTTTAATGTTGAAGGAAAAATGATTGATGATTTTTTCGGCTAGTTCACCCGATGTTCTAATCCCTAGTGGAAGGTGTGCAAACCAATCTAAGGCTGGTCTTGTGAGGCTTCATGGGAATAGTCTCATTAAATAGGTGGGGTCATATGAGACTTCCATACATGATGTGTTGAATTCTCGAATGTGCTCTATTGGATCTCTTGTCCCCTTATACTTAGGAAAAGGTGGTGCTATGAAGTGAGGGGGAAAGGGTGGCATGTATAGGTTTTGATCAAATGGAAAGGGGCACAATTCTTCCACATAATAGGTCTTCTTGTTGGTTCCCATTTGTATATTTGTCATCTGTTGTTGAAGAGTCTGCACTTGTTGTATCAAAAGGTCAAAGGCTGGTGTTGCATTATTTTGGTTTGGTGTCATGATGTTTGTATCAAGGTCATATGTTGGATTTGAGTTGAGATTGATGGTTTGTGATGTATGACCTTGATTTCCATATTGGTGTGTGTTGTTTTGATTTAGGATGAAGTTGGTATTTGGGTTTGTTCCAAAGGTCATGTTTGCATGTGGTATGGTATTTTGAGGTGTAGACCCTTGGTTTTGAAAATTTTGTCCTTGATTTTCATTTTGAAAGGGGATGTAGGTCCTTGGTTGATGTTTTGACATGAAGGTGTAGGCCCTTGACTGGTATTTGAAGGTGTAGGTCCTTGATTGGAATTTTGGAATGATAGAAGGGACCCTTGATTAGTGTTTTGGAGTGATGGAATAGAGCCTTGATTGTTGTTTTGGAGTGATGGAATAGACCCTTTATTGTTGTTTTGAAGTGATGGAATAGACCCTTGATTATTGTTTTGAAGTGATGGAATAGCACCCTGATTGGTATTTGGATTTGGGGTCCTTCATGAGATAACGTGAATCCTTCTTGATTTAGTTGGTGGGTTTTGACTTGATGAAGGGGCACCTTGAAATTGGAATAAGGAACCTTGATTTGTGTTTTGAAGTGTGGGTATAGGACCTCGATTTGAATTTTGGGACAAAGGTGTGTGACCTTGTGATACCTTGATTTTTCTTTTATTGGAAAACAGGGTTTGTGAAGGTCTTACCCATGGCATTTGAGGAACTTTCAAGTGTGAAACTTTTTCCTTATGTAGTAGTATGGGTTACCTTATTTCTAAATGTTGAGATGTGTGCAGTTGTTCCAAGGGTTATGTTTGTCATTTGTTGTGATGAGGGAATGACAAATGCAAATGGGTTTTTCAGTTTCTTCCTCTACAATGGTTGATTGTACATCAAATCCTTGAGGTAATTTGACATGGTTTTTAGCTAGTGCGTAGAAGTATCTGTTAGGGTTGGCTTTAACAAGTTGATCAATCATGCTTAAAAATCTTGGGTCTTGATATGCCTTTTCAATTTCTCAAGGAGTCAATTTCTTGTTGAATTCTTCTAGGTTCTAGTTTTCCCATGTTTGGTCTCTTGGTGGTGTGTCTCTTGGAGGTGTAGAATGATTTGAACCCATTCCAAGGGTAGTGTCATGAAAGGGGTTTGAAAAATCCATGTATTTTCTCTTGGATTGTGACTTTGTTTTAACCATGTGAGACTTTTGCAAGTTGAGGGATAATGCAAGATGATGATGAAACTATGCTATGTTTTTGGATTTTTTTGTAAAACGATAATGAGGCTAATGCAAGATGAGGATGAATCTATGTTTTTTGGATTTTTTCTTCTTTTTGGATTTTTGGATATGAGAATAAGGCTAGATGTTGATTAATGATCAAGGATAATGATGAGATGACTAGATGATGCTAAATTGAAGATCAAGGTAATAATGCAACTAAGGAAACTAAGGGATACAAAAGGATATGAAAGTGATATGATGCTAAAGCTAAGATGAAATGAACTATTTTTTTGTGTTTTTAGGATAAGGATGCAAAGTGCAATCTAAATTCAAGATCAAAGTTTTACAAGATGATGTGTTTAAATGAGGTCAAGTTGAATGCAAAGGAATCCTAAAATTTTAAACAAAGGATGTAAATCAAGCTAATGTGAACCCAAGGTAATAATTCCAAATGTCATTGACCATTTGTGGGAAGCAAGAGGATAATTTTGACAAGGTCGAGTCAAGGCTAGGACACAAGCTTAAGACTCAAATTTGATAAAGGCGAAAATGACAAGGATTGACAAAAGGAGGGATAATGGTCAATGACAAATAGAATATAAGACCAAGGATTCCCCAAGAGCTCAAAGGTCTTCCTATGTTCAAAATATGAAGGTCAAAGTGTAGCCTAAGGATGCAATGCAAAGATGAAGGAAAATGTAACCTATAATGCAATGTTTCCCTAAATGGAAATGCTAGAATGAAGTGATGAAGTTTGCAAGTCTCTGGTTTATCAATCAAAGGTCATTGTGAAAATGATTTGATTAGATTTTGGACAAAGATTTTGAGATTTTATGTTTAGTAGATAATTGTGGCTCTTTTTTTAGCAAATGTGGTGCAAGAAGATAGTTGTGGTTTAGGTTATCATATGCAACTCTGTTTTCAACAAATGTGATGTGGGCAGATAGTTACAATTAAGGTTATCGGATGCAACTTTTTTTTTTAGCAAATGCAGTGTGGGAAAACAGTTGTGGTTTTCCAGTTCTTAGTTGCGGTTCACATTATTAGATGTGGCTCTATGTTTGACAGTTGCAATTTTCCATAATGTTGTATTGGTAATTTTGATGTTTTTGAACTAGTTTTTTATGGAATTTTGACTGTTCTTGATGAAATGTGATTGGAAAACACAGAAAAAACTATCAAGCACTCGTTTTTGGTTTGGTTTTGATGTGAAAATGTTTTGATTTCAAGATAACAAGCACAAATCCTATGGTTGGCAAGGACAATATTCACTTGGTTCCCACTTGAATTTCTCCAGTTGTGCCTATTCAGAGTGGATAGCCTACGAACTTGGTAGCACTGGCTCCCCCTTACATGACACTCACTTCTCAAGCATACCAAGTTCCAAATTCCCTAAGACCACAAGGATCTCAAGAAATTTTCCATCTCTATAATGAACCGCGAAAATGTGGGATGGATTCAAAGGTCCAACCTCCTGCACTAGAAAATAGAAGGATTTTGGATTTCTACACAAAAGTTTCTAGTAAGAGCATCCGGTTTAGGGGGTACTATGATAAACTCCCTCAAGAGGTCTGCCAACCCTTAGAACAAGGGATTTTCACATCATAAAGATATTGGGGGAGAGCTATCATGTACCACTTCCTATTGATTGCAAACTTTCCTTGCAATCACAAATATATATACTGGTTCAGAAGAGCTTGGCTTTAGTTTGTTACCGCTTGGGTCGTTCCCACCATTCAAAGTTGGGTGGTAGGCCCTCTAAGGGGTAAACACAAAAATAGATGGGTCTGATTTTTTGATCATGGAGTTTGCACAAGGTGAGAGAATAATACCTATAATCTTACGAGCACGAGAAATAGTGATTTATTAACCCCCTAGTTAAATCTATGTGAAAGAATACAATTGTTCTTTTTAAGCACTAATTGGAGTGTTTGCTATACTAAAAGACAATCGGTTTTAAAAATCAGATCTTCAAGAAACGTCCTGCACCAAATGTCATTAGTAGTTTCCTTGATTTTTATTCTTTAACAAACGTGTGTTTATGCTTTCACCTTTCCTGCACCAAAGAAAAATTAACAAAATTAGCCTTGCAATAAAAGAAAACTAAACTAAAAAGGGAAACAAAAATTAATCTAAAATATAAACTAAGTAAAATTTAATCTAAATCTAATATTAAATCTAAAAAGAAAAATGCAAATTGTTGATACTAAAATGAAAAGAGCTTAATTTTTTATTTGCTTCAAAAGAAGTAGTTTTTGGGAGCTCCAATCCAAAGCCACATGCTACAAACATAACATTAGTAACTAGAAAACACTACTCTACTCGAAAAACTCAAAAGAAAAATTGAAAAGGTAGTAAAACTGGAACTTTATATCGAGTAGACAAATGCATTGTTTCTTTCATCAATTACATCGTTCTGTTGCATCGCAATAGAGTGATTGTGTCATGATTTTGAATTTGAATTTTCCCGCCCACGAAGGTCTTCAGCAAATGTGTCGTTTATATTCATGCGTTGCTGCTTCTGTCAAAGGTGTCATTTCCTGGAAAATGTGTCGCTGCATCAATCAGTTGCATCGTTCTGTACCTGAAATTTGCAAAAACATCCAAAAACCGTATGAAATTTTGTAAAAAATATTGTTCACGCTGGGTTCACTAATGTAAGATGGGGTTAGATCATTCCTAACCTAGATAAAGTGACAACCAACACCTCTAAGTCATAAACCACATCTAAACAAGAGAAAACAAAAAATTATAAGTAAAATGAAAGCATCAAACCAAAATACTCCCCATGCTTACATTTGAATCACTTCTCTTGCTCTCCTATTTCTCCTTTTGCAATATTTTCCCTCAAATTTTGAGGTAGACTTGTGAAAATACCTACAAATTATAAGTAGAAATTTGGAAACAAAAATGGTTGTTAAGGACAAAATGGGAGAGGAAGGTTGCTTTTATAGACAACCATTCAAGTGGATGACTGAGATTGATCTTCTAGAAAGATTCCAAGATCGACGGATGAGGATTCATGATAGGGAGGTTACGAAATGGATGGTCGAGATCGAGCTTCTAGAAAGATGCCAAGATCAATGGTCCATAATCGATGCACCAAAAAGAGGTGGGAAATGAAGGATATGACGCCAATGGCTATGATGCCAACGACTATGACACCTGATGGCTATGATAGAAATAAAGGCCATGACAAAGATCAATGTAAAAGGAATTTTTGACCAAAAGGGAGGTATAAATAATTTATTCAAAAAAAGAAAATGGAGGAAATGGACAAGTGGAGGATAAATAATTCATTCAAATTATTTATTTGAAGAAAATGAAAAATGAGCATTTAATTAAAATGATTATTCAACCATTTTAATTAAATGGGAGGAAAATGGAAAAAGGGACATTAAATAATTAACTTAGACTAATTATTTAATTGGTAAAATGAAAAGGGATAGTTAAATAGTTTTGATAATCAATTAACTATAGAAGAATTAAAAGAACCATGAATAGATAAATAATTAGTGATAATTATTTAACTATAGACGAAAGGTGATAAAGGAATAATTAAATAAATAATAAACTACTTAATTATTGAAGAAGAGGGGGAATTAGTGATGCAGTTAATTTATTTAATTGATCAGGATTAAATAAAGATTAGAAAGTGACTTAATTAAATAATTAAAAATTATTTAATTAATAGAGGAATATGATCAAGAATAATCAAATAATTAAAATTATTCAATTATCGGAGGACAAGGACCAAGAAAAATGATGCTCATAGTCTCAGGACATTTTTCAATGTCTACATAAGATAATCTCACAAAGGTGTTGATTCGCCAACTAGCTCCACATGTACATCCACCTACACACAAGAAAGAGGGAGAATTGTTGGGGCTGTAAAGGGGTCTACCTCAGTTAGACCCCCGTTTTGGTGTTTCCACCTCCACGGAAAACCAAAAAGCGACAAATTAGAATATGCGATAAAGAAAGTAGAAAGAAATATTGCAATGAACACTACAAAACAATATTATGCTACTCTATCAAATCACAAAGGAGAGGAGTGAAGCGTTACCACCTTCACCCAAAAGCTCACTAGCCTATGGAGGAGAATACAAGGTATGGACTTGGAAAAGTCACCATAGCCGCGACGGTGATGAAGGGTGGTCTCGCAAGACTCCAAGCCCACAACTTCTATGACTTGCCTCACACTTGCAATGTGGAGTTGATGGAGCTTCAAAGCTGCTACAATGCTCATAATGGAATGTTGGAATGTTGCTTGAGAATGAAGAAGTGAAGTGGAAAATGCTAAGAGAGAGTGATTGAATGTGTAGAGAGTGAAATGAAGAGTGAATGGATGTTTTTTTAAGGTGGGATGAGAATGAATAGGGCATTTTCGGGTCAATTGGTCGAAGAGGGATGTCACAATTCGACCCCAATCAGGTGTGTAACACCTCTGCCAACTTCAGATGTAGGAATCCATCAAGGACGGAAGCACGATGCGCAAATGTCAGTGCACCGCTCATTTTTCCCCATCACATATTCTCTCACTGATGCACTCAAGACAAACACTAAGTGGATGGAAGGCGGGTGGGTGATGTAAAATTTCACCTCCGGATTTGATTTTCTAAGGTGAGGGTATGTGAAAGGGGAATTTTCTTAAGGGGTGCAAATTTTCTCCTATACATTTTCCCCCCACTTTAGCCAGCACAATTAGCGATGAGTTTTGGGTAAAGTAGATCGAAGAGTTAGTAGGGTTAGAGATGTATACCTAAACCATCGAGGAAGTAGACCGTTATCCGGAGAACTTGAAAGTGCAGGGTAGACAAAGGACTCCCCAGGTACTCTCCTTGGGGAGTTTCAAACAAAAGGACCCCATAGCTCAATAGAACTATGAAGTTGCACAAAGTACACTAAAGGACCTCAGACCAATGATGGACAAATATCGTATGATGAAAGCGTCTCATAGGCCTACAAACCTGCAAGAAGGAAACCCCCAAGTTCTCTCTCATGAAGGAAGCCCAATGAAGTAAGCACCTTACAGGCCCACAGACCTGCAAGAAGGAAACCCCCAAGTTCTCTCTCATGAAGGAATCCCAATGCAAGGGGACTTCGCAGAGTCGGATGGGAAAGCGGCTTCACAGGTGCACCTGCAAAGCAACATGTTAATCTATAGATAAAACATGCCAACAAACAAAAAGTAGCCACATAGGAAAACTAGCAGATAGTCAACAAATTGAAAGGATTTCAAAGGGATCCCTCGGGAAGCCTTCTTTAAGAAAAAGGGTCCACTCAAGGGATGTGCTATTTGAAAGTGTAAAAGGGGCAGTTTTCCTCAAATCAATTCTTCATCAAGGAATTCTTTTGAAAGATGTTCACTTCATCAAGGAATTCAAAAGGAAGAAGATGCCCCCTCGCGAGGGGAGGGTCGAGGCTTCTCCCCCAAGAAAAAGTTGCTCCCACCCCAGAGGGAAGTTCTTAAGTTCTTTCTTTGTGAACCCATGATGAAGGAAACACGTTCCATTAGGGGTCCAAGTTGAGAATGCGATCTTTGAAAAAGCTTGCAAGGATTTTAGGGAAAATATCCGTGGGCAACAAATGTGTTTTCTGAAAACTGAATTATTGTGAAAATAACATTGTCACACATACGAGGGGAAACTCAAGAAAAGAAGAGAGAAAGATAAAATCTTGAGTGAAAGAGAAACATCACAAACAAGAGACATAGAGGTGATTTGATATTTTGGGGTTAGAGCTGCTCATAAATATATATGTATATAAGTATAGTAATAGTATATTAATGAATTGTCATCAACCCCCTACTATATTAGACCATGTGAAGAATGCACAAGAAGACAAAGTAAAAATAAAAAATTGGTTCAACATGGAAGGGAAGCCTAAATGCCCCAACACTTTGCATCGTCCCCAATTTGTCAAAAATCAAAACATAGAAAAAAGGAAGAATGATGATACAAATAAAAGAAGGTTTACGACACAAAATCACTCTTGTATCCAAGCACCAACAAAGGTGACAAGGGTCATCCAGGAACACATAACACAAGCACAGGGGAACTCATCACAACACACACACTCCTAATATAAAGATAAAGAAGAGGCCTCCCCCTAACACTCATCGACCAAGAGGTCATCTGCTTCCCAATCTAGATCATTATAAGGGGAAGGAGGACAAGTCTGCAGTGGTGAAATATTAAGTAGAGGAGCTTCTGACCCTCCCGCAACAAGGGCTAAGGAAGAAGGCATCGTAAGGTCTTCTCTACTCGGCTCTTGTGGAGCTATGGTCAACGATTTTGCGAAGATCATCGACAAGGCCAAAACTTTGTCCAGAGAGTTAAACACACACTTTCTAGAAGTGCCATGTCGTACCTCAACGGACGGCGAGGACGGTGCCCAAGATTCATCACTTAGCTCATCGAGTGACTCAGGAGTGGTGAAAAACTTAGGGGAAGCCGAAACTTTCTTTGTCACTAGTACAAAAAAAGCGAGCGCAAGACCACCCTTTGGAGAAGGTGGGCTCCTCTTACACCCTCCATTGCTATATGGGCCAACCTCTACTTTCGGCTTCATCAGAGGATGTGAACACCCAACAAATGAGGCAAGAGGCACAAAGGAGGAGGAGAAAACCGTGACGAACACCACTGAGGTATTCGACATGTCCATGGGTTTAGAGAATGGTGGGATGTCCAAAAGGGAAATCAATAGGGGCGGCTCAACTGAAGGGGTGATAAACACCTGCACCTTTTTAGAGTCAGGCACACTCACACTCATAGCAGGAGCCGAAAGCGAGATTGAACTTGATTGAATAGAAGCAGAGGGGAGGAGAGAAGAGGAAACATTGGGAGGCCTTGAAGCAGGGGTGGTCATCTCCTCTTCATTTTTTTGCAAAGTGGCCTACTTAGCTACTAAGCCTTTCGCCGGCGCTTGCGCTCACACACAAGGTGGTTTCTATGACTCTTTGAGCTAGAGGCCAGGAGCTGCAAAGGGACAAAAGGCTCCTGCTTAGCCATAGGGGTGTCCATCAAAGTCGTCTCTAGTGGAGGGACAGACTCCTGAATGGGAGCAAGAGGAAGAGGTTGAGAAACAACAGGGGGAATTGGCTCTAACACCTTGGCGGTAGGCCTCTTCCCATTCAATGCTTTAGGAGTAGGAGTGGTGGGAGGCCACAAAGGTCAAGACATAGAGGATTCCCCGTGGGGACCTTCCTTCTAATGTATCGAATGGGCCTAAGATCTGTGGGAAGAACATGAAGTTCAAACACTGGACACTTGGGCTTTCGCCAAGCGGGCACCATAGGGTTCTCCCGTAAGCACGGAGCAAAATCCGATGGCACTGCAGTAGGGTGAGAGGAAGATTCAGGGTAGGCAATGAAAGAGGAAGAAGAGGAACCTTGAGAGCGCTTCTCTTCTTCTCTTCTATGGGCCTTGGTGGCATTGTTACCCATTTTTTGCCTATGGGCTCAATCACCCGTGCTTTCAGATGTTCTCGAAGGCCAAATGGAGGGACACTTGCATCAGGATTACCTATTTTTCTAACCTATTTTCTTCTTGTGCAGATGTAGGGGAAAATGATGTTGTCTATTTCGGCACGTGGATTAAATGTGGCTCCCAGGAGGGTTGAGCCCAGCGTGCATATCTTTAGTTTTGGGGTGGGTTTTTCTTTTTATGTTTTTCCTTGTCCTTTTTCCTCTCTTCCTTGCCTTTGTTGGAAGCAGGTTCGAAACAGAATTCAAACTTGAAACTTGATGAAAGTTTTAGTTTCGGGTTTGTTTCCGCTCCCGCCCTGCTGTGTTTTTCCTGGGATTAGTTTTAGTTTCGATCCCGCCTTTCTTCCTTTTACTTTGTGCATCTTCTTTCTTTTCCCGGGCCCGGGAGCGGGACGAAACCCGAACTTGGAACTTTTCCAAAAGCTCTGGTTCCGGCCCCGGTCCCGCTCTTTCTTATTTCCTTTTCTACGTGGCCTGGGATCGAGGGTTGTCTCTTCCTTCTTGGTTCCCCCTTATGTTTTTCTTTTCTTCCTTCATGTTTTGAGTCTTGTCGGGGGCGGGATCGGAACGAAATCTGAATTGAAACTTGAAGAAAGTTTCAGGCCCAGATTTGGTCCCGGTTCTGGTTCCGCTCCTTCTTTGTTTTTCTCCATTTTCGCCGGTATTTTTTCTTTTCTTCCTTGTGTTTTGAAGGGGGTTTCTCTCTCTCGTTTGTCTTTCTTCCTTTTCTTCGCCTTCCTTTGAGTTTTGTCGGGGTTAGGTCAAGGGCAGAATTTGAAACTGAAACTTGAAGAAAGTTTCAATGACAGATTTAGTCTCGATGTTGGTTCCACTGAGATTCATCTGCCCTGTTTTCCACCCCATTTTCTCCTCTTAGTCCTGGTCCCAGTTCCGTCTTGGCCCCAGCCCCGCCAGTTATGAAGATTCTCAACGAAAAGGAAAGAAACTCGCCGAGAGATAGGGAGCCCGACGAGAGGTCTGGCCGGCAGGCCAATGTCTTGCCAATGACAGGAGGCCTCGGTGTGTTTGCCTTCGGCAGGAGTCTTGCCGACCACGAAGGACTTCACCGAGAATGTTTGGCATTGGCATAGTGTCATGCCGAAGTGGAAAAGTCTCCCTGACAAGAATGAAGGCTCTCAGCAAAGGTAAATGAAGTCGCCATGAGCTCTTCCTGACCGGCGAGAGTCTCAGCGAAGGAAAGGAAGAGCTCAGACTGAATGAGGGTGGGGTCGGTAGGATGTCTTGCCAACTAAGCAAGCTCTCTCTGAACTCAAAGTGAACTTTCGGTGAAGCAGGGAGACTTCAATATAGAGTCTCAACGATAAAGAAGTCTCAGCAACACGAAGGAAGCTCCGTAAAAAAAAAAAAAAATAGTTTCACCATGATGTCTTGGCGAAGGCACGATGTCTCCCCGACCAAAATAAAGTAGCTCATCGCCAAGAGATAGGGAGCCCGGCGAGAGGTCTGGCCGACAGGCCAATGTCTTGCTGAATGATGAGTTCGTCGAAGGAAAAGAGATTCTACAAGAGGTCTCAGCGAGGTGTGGGTGTCTCAGCGACAAAAGCAGATATCGGTAGGACTATGGGGCATCTCCATGAGGTCCTACCAACTTGATTAAGTTTCAATGAAAGGAATGCAGAGCTCGGTGGAGTGGCGCGCGTTCGGGGAGACATCAAACAACTCCTGTCGAAGATGAAGAGTGTTCGGGGTAATGTTTTGCCTTCAGTAAAATGTCTCACCGACACACGGAGGTCTTGCCGACCCAGTAAGGTCTCACTGAGAGTCAATAGGAGCTCGAGCCCGGAGGAGAAGAGTAAGCTTGGGGTAAATGAAATGAGCTCGCCATGAGTTCTCACCGACTGTTCTATGATATGTCGATAGCTGCAGAGACACCTAATTGCATCGCTGAGACACTTCCAGTGTCTCGCCGAGATGCGATTCTGATCAAAGGAGTTTTGACTGACCAAAGAGGCTACGTGGAATTTACTCAACCAATCAGAGAGATCTGAAGGTAAACTGTGACTATCTAAAGAGTGTCAACAGGATAACAAGCAACGTGTATCTATTGCAAGCTCAGGGCATTCAAGATGTAGCTGAGGTAGCTAGACAGGACATGATGGGTCAATGAATGTGGTAGCTGCGAAATATTAGAAAGCTTCTACAGAGACGACTCTTCACCGTCATGGACACGCAGGGGCCTACATTGAATTCACCTGAAAGATCTGCGGATAGATCTTTTTGAGCCCGATATTTTTTGTAAGCCCTAAGGGGCCGACCTCACTTGTGTATATATGGCATTTTTTGCCTTTTTGTAGAGGAGTACTTGGTTAGGAGACGGCTAAAAGAGCATTATTCAGACTTTGTAACTCGTTTTTCATAATATTGTAGACCTGTAACATAGGGACTCCTATTTCTCTTAATAGAGAGTCATTTCCTTTCAGTTTTTTCTTTGTTGTTTTAGTATTGCTTGTGAGTTGCATGATAAAATCCTGTGTAATCCTCTATTTTATCAGATTCCTTCAATATTGGATGCAAAGAATATTATGCCATAAAGCTGGTTTATGTTAGTGATCTCTTTCTACTGCGCTTATATATGTGAAGACACCTTGTTTTCCTTGTGTTAAGCACTAGAACAGTTGGAACCTTACATAGACTCATTTTTATAAGCATAAATCTTTGTATTGTGAGATTATTTAGTTCTATTGAGATTTTATGTGAGTTTTCTATAGTGTTGTCATATTTTATCTTTGGTGTATCACCTGTTAGTGATAGGTTTTAAACTCGAGTTCATCCTCCTTACTCTTTCCCTTATCATTTTTCAGTTTTTCTCAAAGTATCTTAAGGGGAACCAGCCCATAATTTGGAGGTTCACTTCATTCTCAGGTCACCCACAACCTCAAAGTATTCCCATGTGTCGATAGGTTGCTATAATTAATAGCTTAGCAAGGGTGCAAACTTTATTCGACAACAGTTTTTGGCACGCCCGGTGGGACTGAGAACTGCTTCTAGTCTCAAATCAAAATTATCATACTACTGTTTAGTATGTGCAGCAGAAATTGTAGTCTTTAAGAGACAAATTTTAGCATACTTGGCGACTCTGAGCTCAGACTTAGCAGTTCCAGTGCATTGCTGCTCATGAGAAGAGTGCAGACTAGGAGTAATTCATCTGTTTTTGAGTATTTGCAGTTGTCCCCGCCTAGAAGAAGGGGGAGAGAAATCCAAAGGGTTCAGAAGACAGTTGTTTATTTTAGAAGATCCAAGTCGAATCCTACTGTTAGAGGACATACTGTTGTTCCTATTGTTATCACTAAGAATATCCCAGTAACAATGATTCCAACAGTGAGAAATCAACCATTTGTTGCTTTCAACCAAGGTAGCCCACTGAATCTGACTCAGCATGATGACATTCCTATCGCTGCCTTAAAAGGTTTACCATATTTTTATGGGGAGGATCATACCACCCCAATAGAACGTATAAAAGATGTTGCCAACCTGTGTACTGTTCACCATGTGACTGAAGAAAATGTTGCGCTCAGATTGCTGGCGGCTTCCTTCAAGGAAAAAGCCTTACAATGGTTCAGAGGCCTGCCTGTCAACTCCATGCCACATGGGATGAGTTAGGCAGCTAGTTGTGCAAATTTTTTGAAGATAAATCAGACCACTTGTCATTGGTGGAGCAACCGTCTACAATCAAAAGGGCTCCACATGAAGATATGTCAAATTTCAATCACCATTTTCAAAGGACATGGGATAGAATCCCACAAACGGTAAGACCTACTGCCAATCATGCATTTTTATACTATTTAAGAGCTTTAAATAGTGATATTTATGTGATGATTCAATCAATGGGAGGAGATACACTTCCTGCAGCATATAGCATAGCTATTAGAGCTGAAAACAGCCTCATACAGGCTGGTAAAATTTCCCTAAGACCACCTATGCCAATATTTCCTGCTCTTCAGCCTCCAATCCCTATGCAAGTTCCTCCTTTGGCTGTTATCCCAAATGCACCAGGGTTTTCAGCACCTGATACCTAGCCTAATGGTCAAATAAATGCATTTCCAGTTCAGTCTAATGAACTGCAAGAAATTAAAGGCCTCTTAACGACCTTTGGAAATGAGATGGTTAATCTCAAAAAATAGCAAAATCAAGGTTTTAAGCCTTACCAGCCCTCATTTCAATCCAATTACCAACAAAGTCAGACCAATAGACCATCTTATTAGCCTTATAATCAAGGCCAGAAGTTTTCTCCTAACTCAAGGCCACATCAAGCTTACGACTCTAATGTTGCAAGCACTTCCAAAGAGCTCGCGCCTGTCCAGAACAATTTAGTTCAAGATTATGAATGGTGCTTTCCGTGTAATCAACCCCATAATTAGAGTACTGTGTGAATGGGATGCTTAACCAAGCCTTGATGGTTCAGAACAATAGTATGCCTATAACAACTGAAGTACATCAGCAAGAGCAACAGGCACATGATTCTACATTCCTAAACTGGCAAGGGGAAGAATTTTGTGGGGTGGTCCACACCGATTCTTTGATTGCAGACAATACACACAGCAAGAAGAGGGAAATAGATGAAGGACATCAACCCGATACAGTTCAGACCCAATCGAAACAAAGAGCTGACCAAAATCAAAGTGCTTCTGACCTGTCAATAGCTGATCAAATCCGAGTGCTACCAAGGGGCCAGCCTTTGGTAGGCAAGCAACAATCTGATTTATCAGCCCCGGTGCCTTTAAATAAATGTAATGTTATTCCCCCCAAAGGTCAGGCTAAGCCTACTACATATTTTAACATATTGGAGCATATGAAGAAAATTAATGTACCCATGTCAATATGGGATTCTCTGAGTATTCCGGGTCAAAAGGACCTGCTTCAATCGGCCTTATCCGGTATAAGTATCTCAGATGAGCCTAGTGTAGAAAAGGAGAAGGTTGCATTGGCTAATACTATTGTTGGTGATAAAGAACAGCAAGTTGCTAAGGCCAAGCCACCTCCCTTTTATTTGTCATTAATCATAGGAGGTCATCTGGTTCACAATTGCATGATTAACTCAGGGGCTAGTAGTTCAGTTATGCCCAAACAAATTGTCGATAAATTGGGAATTGAATATGAGCCACTAGAGAAGGGGGTAGTACAATTGGATGGTATTGCTGTGAACATAGTAGGGGTCATAAAAAAATTGAGCTTAACTCTACATGCCTGTCCCAATTTTGCAATACCACAGGACATATACATTATTGAGTTACCCCCATACTTTTCCCTTTGTTTATCTAGGGATTTTACGGCCAAGATAGGTGGTTACCTATCCTCTGGTTGGTCTCACATGCTGTTCAGAACTAGATATGGCACTAAAGCCACTATTAAATAAGAACCCATAGCCAAGGTCCATGTTGAACCTTACAATCCGTCTCCTATCAATGCCAACTTGTTTACAAGTGAACAAGAGGAGTAGCCTGCTGTTCCAACAACTGAGATTCAAACAAAAAAAAATTAGATATTCTTCCTGAAGAGTGGGCACCTCAACCTCATGAAGTTGGTAAAAGTGAGCAACTGGAGGAGGTTGACATTGGGGTTTATATGATGCATGAGATGGACTCTTTTGTGCGTAATATTGAAAAAAGTAAGGAACAACATGGTGAGCAACATGAAAATGATTTATGGGAGCTGTATTTTGATGGCTCAAGGAGTAGAGTAGGTGCTGGTGGTGGATGTATGCTGGTATCACTAGAAGGATAGAAGTACTATCGAGCTTTCAGATTCTGTTTTAGTTGTTCTAATAATTTTGCTGAGTATGAAGCCCTAGTCCAAGGTTTGGAGTGGGCAAGATGGAGAGGTATCAACTGTTTAAAAGTTTATGGCGATAGTGAGTTGGTGGTCAATCAAGTAAGAAAGCTTAATGTTGTTAAAAAAGATATGCTCAGGTCTTACAGGAATAGGGTATGGGACCTCTTAGAGGTATTTGAGGCATTTAATCTAATTTCCATTCCTAGAGCTCAGAATAAACATGCTGATAGATTAGCTGCTGTGGGAGCTGAACATGATATTCCAAAGGAGATTTGTAGTGATAAGACTAATCAACATATCAAGATTGTAATTAGGCCTGTTGTGCCTGATAACAATATACACTGGCAATTTTTTGATAGTGACCAACAGATTGTCAGTTTTTTGAGAGAAGCTAAGTTCTCACATGTTAATCAGGAAAAGCTACAGCACCAGTACAGTGACCAGATCATTCAACTCAAGAACAATAAGTTTCCAAAAGGCTTGGTCACCCTAGAATCTATTTTTAATACTGATGATGAAGCTAGAAAGCCCAAGGGGAGTATTCAAGTTTAGAAAGATCACTATGAAGAAGTCAAAGTTTTCAAAGAAAAGCTTCTCAGGTTAGGAATGGTATGTACGGCTGAAGAGAAGCATGTTTTTATTTAGCTTTGTCAAGAATTTAATGATATCTTTGCCTGGAAATATAGTGATTTAAAGGGGTTTAATCCCCAACTTGCTCAACATACCATTGAACTTGAACCTAATGCCAAGCCTGTTAGGCAAAAACAAAGGCCCTTGAATCCTAAGTTAGAACCTTTGATGAAAAAGGAGCTCGATAAGTTGATTGAGGGCAGCATTATTTTTCCCATCAAGCATACGTCATGGGTTTCAAACCTAGTACTAGTAAGAAAGAAAAATGGTGAAATAAGACTCTGTGTAGATTTCCGTGATTTGAATAGGGCTTCCTTAAAAGACCGTCATCCTCTACCTTCTATGGAGCAGATCTTGCAGGTAGTTTCAGGGTCCGAAAGGTTTTCTCTATTAGATGGCTACTCTGGTTACAACGAGATATTGGTGAAAAGGGAAGATTAGTACAAAACAACTTTCACCACAAAATGGGGAACCATGGCCTATCTGAAAATTCCCTTTGGTTTGTCTAATGCCAAGGAAAATTTTCAAAAGGCCATGGATATGGCCTTTCAGGGTTTAATGTACAAGATAGTCTTAGTCTATCTTGATGATATCACCATTTTTTCTAAGGAAGCTAAAGATCATTTGAGTCATTTGAGGTAGATTTTTGAAAGATGCAGGGAATTTGGGATATCACTTAGTCCCAAAAAATGTGTGTTTGCTGTTCACGAGGGAAGATTGCTTGGTTATGTGGTATCTAAATAGGGCATTGCTATTGACCCTGAAAGAATAAGTGCTATCTTAGCTCTTCCTTTACCAGCGCATAAAAAGGGTTTGCAGAGTTTTATTGGTAGGATTAACTTTGTTAGGAGGTTTATCCCTAACATTGCTGATTTATTAAGTCCACTAACTCATATGCTGAGAAAGAATGCACCTTTCAAATGGACTGAAGATGGGAAAATAATCTTTAAGCTTATAAAAGAGGCATTGACAACCACACCTACACTTCTAAATCCTGACTTTTCTAAGGATTTCATCTTATATTCCTATGGAAATATTGATTCACTTTCAGCCATACTTGTACAGCGAAATGATGAGCGATCTGAACAGCCCGTGGCGTTCTTTAGTCAAGGACTCAAAGATTACAAGCTCAAGTACACTTTTGTGGAGAGACATATTCTTGCTGTCGTAAGAAGTTTAAAGAAATTTAGGCACATGCTTTCCAATAACAAGATTATACTAATGGTTGCTCATCCCAGTGTGAAAGAGTTTTTATTAAATAAAGATTTGAGTGATAGAAGAGCTGGTTGGGTCACTAAGGTGATGGAGTATGACCTTGAAATAAAGGTTACCAAACTAATAAGAGCGAGAGGTCTTTGTGAACAACTCACTGAGGATAGCAACAACAATATAAAAGAGGAGGAAAGTTCAGTTTTAACACTCCAAGATGGACAACAAGCTGCTATACCCGTTCCCACTGGTTGGGTTACAAAAATGACACATTTTTTACTGACTAGTGAGTGCCCTCCCGATTTGACTAGATCCAGAAGAAGGTATTATCGACTGCAATCCATACCTTATGTTCTTTTAAATGGTTTGCTATTTAGAAGAGATTTTCGTGGTGTCCTGCTAAGATGTATCGAAGCTGATTAGGTTGATAGAGTATTGCATCAATTCCATCAAGGATCAGTTGGCGAACACTTTTCTTTGAGAGCTACAGCTCTTAAAATAATGAAAGGAAGCTATTACTAGCCTACCTTATTTAAAGATTCCCATACATGGGTGAGAAGATGCAAAGAGTGTGCTATTTTTGTTGGAAAAGAGAAACTGGCAGCCCTCCCGCTGTAACTGGTTCAAGTTGATCAGCCCTTCATGAAATGGGGTTTGGATTTTATTGGGGTTATAAACCCACCATCAAGTGCAAGCCACAAATGGATACTCACATCCACTGATTATTTTTCAAAATGGACTGAGGCCGTGGCACTCAAAGAAGCTAATGAATTTGCTGTCCTTAATTTTTACAAAGAACTAGTTACCAGATTTGGTATCCCAGATTCTATTGTGTCAGACAATGCCCTTGCTTTTATGAGTGTTAAAATTTCTGACTGGGCCGTCAAAAATGGTATATATCTGAATACATCCTCTAATTACTATCCGCAGGGCAATGGACAAGCTGAGTCCACTAACAAAAATCTCTTGAGGATCATTAAGAGGACTATGGAGGGCAATCAAAAGGCCTGGCACACCAAGCTAAAATCATCCTTATGGACTGATAGGATTACGTCAAAAAGGTCTACAAGACTTTCTCCATACATGCTAGTGTATGGAAAAGAGGCAAGACTGCCCATTTCAGTTGAACTCCCAACCCTCAATCTGGTGAACCGGCTTGATATGATTGAGGAGGAGCCTATGACAGCAAGGTTAGCTCAATTAATTGAGCTCCAAGAACTCAGAGCTGAAGCAGTGAAAAGGACTGAGCAATATCAGGCTCAAATGAAAAGGTCATTTGATAAAAAGGCATCTCCCAGAGTGTTCCAGGAAGGGGATATAGTGCTAAAGTGGGATGAATTTAAAAGTAGGCCTGGAAGGCACTCCAAATTTGATGCATTCTGGACCGGGCCATATATCATTACTGGGGAAAAATAGCATAATGTTTTCCAGCTATCTAGGTTGGATGGTATAGTGGAACCAATCCCAATGAATGGGGTTCACCTCAAACATTGCTTTTGAGGTAGGGACCTAAGCCTGTACATAGCTATTTAAATTCTTGAAATAGGTGCAGTTTTCATTCCCTAAGTGCTGTCCCAGCATGGTAAATAGTTTCACTTCAGTCTTTCCTTTTCAATAAAGTTCCCAGGTATCCTGACCTGCTTTAATGGGTTGCAAATGAGTTACAACCATGCATTAGACTGCTCCAAGTCTGTTTTTGAATTTCCCATGACTCCATGCCCAATGGATAGGCCTAGGCTACTGGTTTCCTTGTTTAGCAGGAAAACATCCAACAAAGGTCACCAGAAATGTTACCCATTTTTTTCCTGTGGGTTCAATCAGGTAGGGTAACCTGTGCTTTCAGATGTTCTCGAAGGCCAAATGGAGGGACACTTGTATCGAGATTACCTATTTTTCTAACCTGTTTGCTTCTTGTGCAGATGCAGGGGAAAATGATGTTGTCTATTTCGGCATGTGGATTAAATGTGGCTCCCAGGAGGGTTGAGCCTAGCGTGCATATCTTTAGTTTGGGGGTGGGTTTTTCTGTTTATGTTTTTCCTTGTCCTTTTTCCTCTCTTCCTTTCCTTTGTCGGAGGTGGGTTCGGAACGTAATTCAAACTTGAAACTTGATGAAGGTTTCAGTTTCGAGTTTGTTTCCGCTCCCGCCCCGCTGTGTTTTTCCCAAGATCGGTTTTAGTTCTGATCCTGACTTTCTTCCTTTTACTTTGTGCGTCTTCTTTCTTTTCCCAGGCCTGGGAGCGGGACGAAACCCGAACTTGAAACTTTTCCAAAAGCTCCGGTTCTAGCCCCGGTCCCGCTCTTTCTTCTTTCCTTTTCTATGTGGCCTGGGATTGAGGGTTGTCTCTTCCTTCTTGGTTCCCCCTTATGTTTTTCTTTTCTTCCTTCGTGTTTTGAGTCTTGTCGGGGGCGGGATCGGAACAAAATCTGAACTGAAACTTGAAGAAAGTTTCAGGCCCGGATTTGGTTCCAGTTCCGGTTTCGCTCCTTCTTTGTTTTTCTTTATTTCCGCCAGTCTTTTTTCTTTTCTTCCTTGTGTTTTGACGGGGGTTGCTCTCTCCCATTTGTCTTTCTTCCTTTTCTTCGCCTTCCTTTGAGTTTTGTCGGGGTCGGGTCCGGGGCAGAATTTGAAACTGAAACTTGAAGAAAGTTTCAGTGACAGATTTAGTCCTGATGCCGGTTCCGCCGAGATTCATTTGCCCTGGTTTTCGCCCCCTTTTCTCCTCTCGGTCCCAGTTCCAGTTCCGTCTTGGCCCCAACCCCGCTAGTTATGAAGATTCTCAGCGAAAAGGAAAGAAACTCACCAAGAGATAGGGAGCCCAGTGAGAGGTCTAGCCGACAGGCCAATGTCTTGCCGATGACAGGAGGCCTTGGTGTGTTTGCCTTCGGCAGGAGTCTCACCGACCACGAAGGACTTCGCCAAGAACATTTGGCATGGCGTAGTGTCATGCCAAAGTGGAAAAGTCTCCCTGACAAGAATGAAGGCTCTCGGCAAAGGTAAATGAAGTCACCATGAGCTCTTCCCGACTGGCGGGAGTCTCGGCGAAGGAAAGGAAAAGCTTGGACTGAATGAGGGTGGGGTCGGAAGGATGTCTTTCCGACCAAGCAAGCTCTCTCCGAACTCAAAGTGAACTTTCGACGAAGCAGGGAGACTTCGATATAGAGTCTCAGCAATAAAGAAGTCTCAGCAACATGAAGGAAGCTCGCCAAAAAAATAAAAAATAAAAAATCAGTTTCGCCATGATGTCTTGGCGAAGGCACGATGTCTCCCCGACCAAAATAAAGTAGCTCATCGCCAAGAGATAGGGAGCCCAGCGAGAGGTCTGGCCGACAGGACAATGTCTTTCCGAATGAAGAGTTCGCCGAAGGAAAAGAGATTCTACAAGAGGTCTCGGCGAAGTGTGGGTGTCTCAGCGACAAAAGTAGATATCGGTAGGACTATGGGGCATCTCCATGAGGTCCTACTAACTTGATTAAGTTTCAACGAAAGGAATGCGGAGCTTGGTGGAGTGGCGTGTGTTCGGGGAGACATCAAGCAACTCCTTCCGAAGATGAAGAGCGTTCGAGGTAACGTTTTTCCTTCGGTAAAACGTCTCACCGACACACAGAGGTCTTGCCGACCTGGTAAGGTCTCACCGAGAGTCAATAGGAGCTCGAGCCCGAAGGAGAAGAGTAAGTTTGGGGTAAATAAAATGAGCTCGCCATGAGTTCTCACCGACTATTCTATGATATGCCGATAACTGTAGAGACACCTAATTGCATCGGTGAGACACTTCTAGTGTCTCATCGAGATGCGATTCTGATCAAAGGAGTTTTGACTGACCAAAGAGGCTGCGTGGAATTTACTCAGCCAATCAGAGAGATCTGAAGGTAAACTGTGACTGTCTAAAGAGTGTCAATAGGATAACAAGCAACGTGTATCTGTTGCAAGCTCAGGGAATTCAAGATGCAGCTGAGGTAGCTAGACAAGACACGATGGGTCAATGAATGCAGTAGCTGCGAAATATCAGAAAGCTTCTACAGAGACGACTCTTCACTATCATGGACACGCAGGGGCCTGCATTGAATTCACCTGAAAGATCTGCGGATAGATCTTTTTGAGCCCGATATTTTTTGTAAGCCCTAAGGGGCCGACCTCACTTGTGTATATATGGCATTTTTTTCCTTTTTGTAGAGGAGTTCTTGGTTAGGAGATGGCTAAAAGAGCATTATTCAGACTTTGTAACTCATTTTTCATAATATTACAGACCTGTAACACAGGGACTCCTGTTTTTCTTAATAGAATGTCATTTCCTTTCAATTTTTTCTTTGTTGTTTTAGTATTGCTTGTGAGTTGCATGATAAAATCCTGTGTAATCCTCTATTTTATCAGATTCCTTTAGTATTGGATGCAAAGAATATTATGCCATAAAGCTGGTTTATGTTAGTAATCTCTTTCTACTGCGCTTATATATGTGAAGACACCTTGTTTTCCTTGTGTTAAGCACTAGAACTGTCAGAACCTTAGATAGACTCATTTTTATAAGCATAAATCTCTGTATTGTGAGATTATTTAGTTCTATTGAGATTTTCTGTGAGTTTTCCACAGTTATGTCATATTTTATCTTTGGTGTATCACCTGTTAGTGATAGGTTTTAAACTCAAGTTCATCCTCCTTACTCTTTCCCTTATCATTTTTTGGTTTTGCTCAAAGTATCTTAAGGGGAACCAACCCATAATCTGGAGGTTCACTTCATTCTCAAGTCACCCACAACCTCAAAGTGTTCCCATGTGTTGATAGGTTGCTATAATTAATAGCTTAGCAAGGGTGCAAACTTTATTTGACAACAGGCATCATTGTTAGCCTTTAAGCATGCTCTATGCAAAATAGCATAAGGTGATCGAGGGTACTGTTACCAATTTTTCACCTACAACTCAAATTGGCAGAGCTGAAGTAGTTTATTTAAATTTTAAAGGTGAAAAGATTCTAACATATTTCTTCCATGCTTAACCATTACATATCAAAGTTTAAAAGAAATAGTTCAATTTTATTGTACAATGTGTTACAACAGAAAAGAAAGAATTTAGTTTTTCATTCAATGCCTTGCAACATAAAGGAGAATACATGAAGTACAAGATGATTGATTTCATTCATTTCACAATGTTTCATTCATTTTGCAAATGAAATATACACAAGACTGCATAAGTGTTTCTTTTCTATTCATTGGAAAGAAAGGAGTAATCAAATGTCCCACATAAGCCATTGGAGTAGCCGAACCAATGCAACATGGAAGATATGCTATACATATGAAGATTAAATAATAGAAAGACATGTGAAAGGAAACATATCCATTATTGCCTGTGAGGGTTTTCATGTTGGTCTTCATAGTTTCCCACTCCTCCTTGCTCCTGGTCTTCAAGTGAACCTGCAAATGATTGAGAAAGATTGTTAGAGCTTTGGATATGAGTCTCATCATATGCCCCATCAACAAAAATATAGCACATGTTTATGATGCATTAGATCAAAAAATATCAGATGTATGCAAGAGAGCCTGAAAATTAAAAATCATAGGAGCATTGAGTTTCACTTTTTTTTATCTAACATGTTTGTTCACTATGTAGGTATATGAGAAATCATGTTGTTGATTCATTTCTAAAGACATCATAGCATGTGGTGCAAAAATGGTCTCCCACAAGGGTTGAGCCCAACATGCTGCCCCTAAGTTTCAAAAAGAGGAATGAGAAAGGAATACACATTCAAATTGCTCAAATGAAAGCACTTTCAACTTAAGGAGTATTTCACAAAGCCACTAGCTCATTGCTCATTCAGGACTGCCAAATCAAAAGGAGCAATGGGAACGCCCTTTCACTTTGACATGGGAGTCACAAATGAGAAAGGAGTTCATCTGAGATGCTAAGCTAATATTCAAATGAACCAAGATGCAAATTAGAATAAAGTGCATCATTTTCTCATTAAGGAGATCTATTTGCATACAAATCTTGTGTTGTCATGATTTATTTTGCTGAATAGTATTGTCATCATGAGTTTTGCATTTTTAATGGATTCCATACATTAATGTTTGTTGTTGTTATGCCATTTGAATAATGCTCACATAGGGGGGGAAGCAAAGAGTGGACCCTTCATAAGATTGCTAATATGGAACAATATCAAGCATTCATTACAAAGAGATATAATAACCATAATGGGACAACAATCAAAACAACATGAGATACATTTGCAAAGCACTAAGCACACTTTAATATGCTATTTCTACTCATCATTGCAAGTGAAGGGAATAACAACTGTGAAGTGCATCTTCACAAACCAAGTAGTCATGCTATCCACAAGCACAATGAATAAGCATTGATACTATGCAGGTTCTAAATAGATAAATGAGTTCTTCAAGATAGCATCCCAATCAAGAAGTTTAGAAAATGCAATGCATGATACCTTAATGTCAAAGAAGCAGTCAACATTCAAATTCCATTCCTTGGTGCAAAAATGGGTTGTTTCAAAAGTGTTTATTATATGCAAGCTCAGTTTCCTTTCATGCAAAGTAAAGAAGAGCTCATGATTTACAACCATGAGAAGGTTGTTTTTAAAGCCCAAGTTTCATCAACTTATAGACCTTAGGGGTAATAGATGCAGCGATAATGAAATGCAGTGGGTGCTTCAAGGTGATGAAATCTAGCCATAATGATAGCATGACGACCCATAAATGAATATAGTCATGGTGAATCAAGTTCGATCAAACAAAGCACAAAAGCCACAATTTTGGAGTTTGTATAAAAGCAATAGTCGAAGCTTCATTAATTTTCAAATCATTGCAACATAATGATTAAGTGCAACACAATGAAGAGTGACACTATCTACAACAATAAAGGGATTGTCTCATGAAGTATTCTTCCTTGATCCATTGTAAAAAATAAACGACAGTCCCAATATGATGAGATCTTTGATACAAGGGATCAAAATATTAGTTGCAGCAAAAATGAAGGGATTTAATAGAGAAGACACAAGTATTAAATGCAACTAAGTGTTTTCCAAATATAAGCAACACCCAAAAAAACAACGAAACCCTTGAGCTTTTGTGAACACAAGAAAAACCTAGAAAATAGAAGCTCGCAACCAAGTAGATACAGTAAGGGCCTCATTAATAAGGAAATGAAGAACTTAAGATGCAAAGAGTTCTTCATTCTACAAAAATAATGGAGCTTTTGAAATCTTGTACACATAATGCACTCTTTGAGCTCGCAATGAGCATTTTATTAACATAGAAATGAGAAGTTTATGCAGGGTTCGAGTGGTAGTAATCCTACCTTAGTCTTCTCATAAAGAAAATGCACTCAATGTCCGCAGTAGGAAACTCCATAAACCCTTTAATGTCGGCCTCAAGACACAAAATAAGGTTTCATCAGAGCATGGAGGTGCAAGTATATAAAATAATGGCTGCGAGTAGGAGCCATGGAGCTCCAAGAAAAATATAGAGAAATACAATATTTCAACGGTTTTGTACAATGGAGATCTTACCTGATGGATGATTGACAAAGAAAACTCCCAGGAAAGCTTCAAAATTCGACATTGAAAGCTTCAAAAGAGCTCAAAGCTTGAAACCTTGATGGCGATGCTTGTGCACAGCCAAAGACCCCAAAAAATTGAAGTGCAAAATAAATGCAAAGAGATAGGAGGGCATGAGTTTTGTGTTAGGGTTTCTTCTTGCCCTAAATTGGCCGACTTGGGTATTATTCCCAATGTTTTAATTTTTTATGCAAAATATTAATACCTTGTGGTATTATTCGAGACTTTTCACATGTTGCATACTTTGGCCCCTTCATTCCTAGGTCGAGCCTTCATGCCTTTACTTCTTTTTTGATTTTTAAGAAATTCATATGGCTATGTGCCTTAATTCATTTTCTGATTTTTAGAGAAAATCAAAATGCCTAGGTTTGAATATTGTATATCTTGCATAGGATATTCAAAACTAATAATTGCCTTGTTGTTTTTGCAAAAATTGAATTAGAATCCAAGGCAAGCTTTTGTATTTTGTAATTATCAAAACTGCGGATATTGTAGAACATTATTAAGGAAATGTCTATATAAATTGCCTTGATAATTGTTATTTTAAAAATACAGTAAAATAGAATGGGTGTTAGGGGAATCTTTCTTTTTTCAGTTTGAGTCCCATTTAAGAAAAATAGAAAAACTAGGCAAACTGAGCTTTCCACTCTTGATTTTTAGTCATAACTGAGTGTTCTTGAGTCCTTTTTGGGTCACCCCTTTTGGGAGGGAAATTTCCATCTTTTTCATTCAGTTTGGAGGCTATTTGGGCACTATTTTGGAGGCTTTTCTTTTGATCTCGAAAATGACATTCAAGTTTCCATTTTGAGGTGTAGCTCACTCAGATTTTCCCCTCTCATTCTTGGAGACAATTTGTAGGCACATATTGGAGGAAAAAACTTAGTTTTTTCTCAGTTTGAGTTTAGATTTTTATTCTTACTCTCTTGAATACTTGCAGAGAGCTTTGTAAGCCATTGTTTGTACTCATATTTTCATATTTTCATACTCCTTCAATTCAATAAAAAGAAACATAGGTGAAGCCACAATAGTGGTTTACAATTTGATGGAGGAAGGAAAACTGAGAAAAATCGACCCCATGGCAAAAAAATTGGTTTTAGGGGTTCAAATCAACAAACAAGTTCTACCGAACCAAAAAGGGGTTCGACCGAACTTGGGTTCAAGCGAACCCATTAATTACTGAGCCCATATTTCCCGCCCAAAAAAAAAAGAAAAATGCATATTGAAGAGGGTTCGCTAGAACCCCCTTGGTTCTAGCGAACCCCCCTTTTCCCTTATTTTTGACCTTGTTCACAAAAAAACCTAAATTTTTATGCTTCGAAGCTTGGGTTGAGGATGAAAATGGAGGAATTTTTACAAACCAATTGGAATTAGGTAGTCCTCAGAACAAGCTATCCAACGAATATAATTTTAATATGTTTTCGTTTTATTATGTATTTATTTTTTTTTAGTTTTATTAAACATAGGTTTTTCATCAAAATGAAGGTCTACATTACGCACGTGGAAAAATAGCAGATTATCAATTTTTTTTTGAAAATATGAGTGCACCAAATATTGAAGTCCTTTATCCAACAAAAACTAATTGAATTTTGATATATACAAAAGTTCACAGCGTTATCTGATCGCTATGTGAATTGTAATTGGTTTGACTTCAAAACTTGATTAAAAGAAAAATATTGAATAAAACTATCTAACCAAGTGGAAGCACTAGATATCGGAGTTACAAATCTAAATTTGAAAGAATTAGAATTTTATCCTTCATGGAAAAAGTTATGCATTATACGGTGTCGTCACTTTTTTAAAATGTTGTTTTGACAAAAACAAATTTTCGTGGGAGATGGAAAAAGTACAATCGATTCCAAAATTTTTTAAAAAAATATTTTTAGAATCTATAGAAAAAATGTGATGAGACTCTAGTTTGCATCATCTTCAAATTCCTCATGGTTTAGCCACTATAGGTGCCCGAATGTGAATATTTAGTTAAAAATAATAATTTTAGTGTCCAGTTTGGCCAAAAATTGTAAACCACTATTGTGGGATCACCCACAGAGCATTGCTATGTCATATTTTTGTCTCATATTTACAACATTGATTCGATGTTTCATTGTGATCGTATGAATTGGATCCCTTGTTATGTCTCATTATTGTGAATATGTGTGCAAGAATTTCGTATGATTTAGGTTGTGTGTTGTGTTCAGTTTTTGAGCCTTCATGCAAATTACTATTGAGTTGTATGTTTTAGACGAGATTGTGAAAGTTTTTTTTTTTTTTGAAAATTGATTGTGAGTTAAGTTGGTGAAAGAAGTTAAATTTGTGGTGCATGACCCATTAGGTTTAGGATTTCATTTCGAGTTTTCCTTCTAACCCTTTTCTCAGAAAAGTCATTTAGATTAGGTGATCTGCCAGGGGAACCAACCTTATTTGGAGATTCATTCTCACCATAGGTTACCCACAACCTGACAGTGTTTCCATGTTTCAACAAGATAGTTAAGCCAAATCTTAACTAGGGTGCAATCTTGATTGACAACATGTACCTCACTCTAGGTGTTAAACGCCCTTTCTTGTACTTCTAATAAGTTCGGTACAAGAGGTCCTTCCTAGGCAGGAGAGGACCAACTGGTGGATGCCAAAAGTGATCTAAATAATGGCTACCATGCGTAACCACTGGTCTATAACTAGTGTCAAATAGCAAGTTAAGCACAACTGAGGGAATTGCATTCATAGCTACTAACCAGGAGATACCCAACTTCACTCTAAAGAGTTCATACCCCAGGATTATGTCAAATAGCAAGTTTACAGACTTAGGTACAACAAGGACTAACAAAACAATACTACCAAGGGGAGGTATGGAAATTCTGTTATGCGTACAGATGGTGATCACAAGTACATCGTACCCATCTTTATGTAGGAAGTTGATTAGCATAATCTCCTCAGTTATGATATTCACCTAAGACATCAGATCAATGAGAACACTTGCTATACTATTTTCATTGATTCACACAGGGATATAAAGAGGAGATGGTTCTCTATTAAAACCCATCGACAAATCCTATGAGGTGAATTTTATACCTAGACTACTAGTCATAGGCTACGTAGAGGGGATAGGCAGATGCAAGAAAGAGGCCATCACACACACTAAACAATACTCTCACAAAGCCTCTCAAAGGTTTTAAATAAGACAATGACCCAGTGAAGGCTTTGTTCCGCAATACTTATAGAACCTTCCAACTATGCCTACTAGGGGTTGAAGGTTGGGTTGTAAGGTGAAATTCCTCACAACACTCCTAGAACACGAGGAAAGGACCCTTCAACACTGCTAAACATAACCAAAATGGTTCACGTTGTGTTCACCAAAAATGTAAGAGAGGGGGACCAACCACGTCAAGGCTCTAGGTCATGGAGAGTTGAGAGAGGAGGGTTGCCTTAACTTACCTAACTCTAAAGGATGTCTTGGGGTGAGGATCGAGAATGAAGAGCACTATATAGTACTTCTATCACTCTACAGATCTAGAGTTCAGGTTTAGGCTAGGTGAGCTAGTTTTTGGAGTGGGTATTGTACCTCAAACAACTCTCTGTTCGAGGATGACAATGTGGTTCTGGGATGGCAATGTGGCGCGTTGGTGTCCATACGACTAGAAAACACAAAGTATAGTACAAACTGCCTAAAAAATAATTGATAGCCTAGCTAGTTGATTTTAATGAAGTAAATAGAATAAGAAAGTACGAGAAATAGAGATGGAGATGATAAAGCAAGTAAATGAAAGCTAAGGTAATGAAGATAATCTCACAAAAGTGTCGATTCTCCAACTAGCTCCACACGTACGTCCACCTACACAAAAGAAAGAGGGAAAATTGTTGGGGCTATATAGGGGCCTGCCTTAATCAGAACCTCGTTTTGGTGTTTCAACCTCCACGGACAACCAAAAAGCAATGGAGTAGAATATGCGATAAAAAAGTAGAAAGAAAGATTGTAATGAACACTACAAAAAAATACTATACTACTCTATCA
Source organism: Sequoia sempervirens (assembly GCA_007258455.2). Lineage (NCBI taxonomy): Eukaryota > Viridiplantae > Streptophyta > Pinopsida > Cupressales > Cupressaceae > Sequoia > Sequoia sempervirens. The sequence continues at coordinate 28,502 of VDFB02047496.1, forward strand.
AATCACAAAGGAGAGGAGTGAAGCGTCACCACCTCCACCCAAAAGCTCACTAGCCAATGGAGAAGAATGCAAGGTATGGACTTGGAAATTTCACCATAGCCGCAACAGTGATGAAGGGAGGTCTCGCAAGACTCCAAGCCCACAACTTCTATGGCTTGCCTCACACTTGCAATGTGGAGTTGATGGAGCTTCAAAGCTACTGCAATGCTCACAATGGAATGCTAGAATGCTGCTTGAGAATGAAGAAGTGAAGTGGAAAATGCTAAGAGAGAGTGATTGAATGTGTAGAGAGTGAAATGAAGAGAGAATGTATGTTTTTTAAGGTGGGATGAGAAGGAATAGGGCATTTTTGGGTCAGTTGGTCGAAGAGGGACGTTACAATTTGGCCCCAATCAAGTGTGTAATGCCTCTTCCAACTTTAGATGCAGGAATCCATCAGTGACGACAGTGTGGCGCATAGACGTTCACACGCCACACGTTTTTCCCCATCAAATATTCTCTCACAGATGCATGGGAAAAATGCCAAGTGAATGGAAGGTAGGTGGGTGATGTGGAATTTTTCCTTCGGATTTTATTTTCTAAGGTGAGGGTATGTGAAAGGGGAATTTGCTTAACGAGTGCAAATTCCTATACACCAATATTCTCCAAATTGAGCCAATAATAAGATTCTTCCATTAGCCTCCTTTAGATGATATACATTACCATTTGTCCTTGTTCCTTCAACAAGCCTTCTCGAATCTTCATTTCTGATCTCACATTCATTAGCATGAAAAGTAAGATTGTATCCTTTACTGCACATTTTATTGACACTTCTAGGAGATTATGTTTTAGAACTTTGACATAAAGGATATCTTTGATTTTGTTCTTTCCATCAATTGTTATATCACCTTTTCCTCAAATTTGTGTTAACTTATCATCACTAAACTTAACAACTCCACCATTAACCTTCTCGAGACTGATGAATTTAATTTTTTCACCATTCATGTAGCGAGAACACCCATTGTCAATCACCCAAGCATTTTCCTCTTCCTTTGCATGAAAGGCAGTCCATACTTCCATTGATTTTTCATTAACCTTACTATTTTGCAAGATACCTAACCTTTTACATTCTCCAATATTGTTATTTTTTCCTTCCAAAGCCATGAATAGATTTTCATCATTTTCATCATTATCTTCATCTTTAGAGGATCATATTCTCTCCTTAGAATAGAATCCTTTTTTGATTTTATCTCTTTTGTTAATATCAATAGATTCTTTATAGGGACATTTAGATGAAAAATAACCAATTCTTCCACAATTGAAGCATTTGAAAGGTAAATTACCTTTGTACTTGTCGGTGCCTTTCTTCAATATTCTTACAAAGTTAGCTTCAACTTCACCAAGGTCATCATTTTGATTACCAACTTCATCTTTAATATTTTATTAGTTGTGAATGCAACTTCCCTTTTTGGAACATCTTGATCAAACTCTCTCATTTCAAAGGCAATAAGAGCACCAAACATTTCATCAATAGAGTATTGATCTAAGTCTTTAGATTCCTCAATGGAAGACACCTTATGACTATAAGTTTTAGGGAGAGATCTTAGAGCCTTCTTCACAATCTCACTTTATTTTACTTCTCCACCAAGACCAGTGATGCTAGAGACAACTTCTTGTACCTGGAGCATGTAGCTTGCAATGTTTTCATCCTCTGTCATGGGTGATCCCACATAAGTGGTTTACAATTGCATTGATGAACAAAAAATGCTTGGGTGCTCAAAAAAAATATGGGGGGTTCACTAGAAGGGGTTCTAGTGAACCCCCCTTTAATGGGTTTTTCTTCTTTTAATGTTATTAAAGGGGGGTTAGCTAGAACCCCCCTTTTTTTCCCTTCTCCCCCTCCATGTGTAGTTTTTTGCAAAAAAATTCCTTTCAAAGCTCGATTTGAAGATGAAAATGGAATCAACTTCACATGCCCAATTGGAGGATTATAGTCCTCGAAATGAGCTATCCATCAAGTATAATTTTAATATATTTTGGTTTTATTATGTATTTTTTTAGTTTAATTAAACATAGGTTTTTCATCGAAAATCAAGCTCTCTATTCCACACATGTGAAAAAATAGTAGAAATATAATAATTTTTGTTTTGAAAAATATCTATGCCCTTCATATTGATGTCCTTGATCCAACCAAAAAAATGAATTATGATACATATAAAAAAAGTTGTGTTAGCAAGTAAACCTATGTCTAAATTGTAATTGGTTTGACTTCAAAACTTAATTAAGAAAAAAATATTCAATTTAAAACACTATGAAACCAAATGTATGCTCTATATATCGTAGTTACAAATCTAAATTTGAAAAATAAAAAGTTTTATCCTTCATAGAAAAAAAGTTATGTGTTAGCAAGTACACATCACTCTTTAAAAATGGTGTTTACTGTTAAAAACTAGTTTTCAAAGGATATGGAAAAAGAAATGCAATTTGATTCCAATTTTTTTTACAAAAATATATTTAGAATCTACAGACAAAATTTCACAAACCACTAGTTTGCATCATCTTCAAAGTCCTCATGGTTTAGCAGCTATAGGTGCACAAAAGTGAAGATTTAGTTAAAAAAAATTCAATTTAATGTCAAGTTTGGCCAAAAAGTGTAAACCACTATTGTAGGATCACCCTCATCTTTAGAGTCTCAAATCTACTTTTAAAGATCCACATCTTAGCTTTCTTCACTTTTGTATCAACTTCATAGATACTACCAATAGTTTCCCAAACTTCCTTAGTAGAGTTGCAATTCATCACCTTCAAAAGCTCTGAATCTGTCAATCCACATAAGAGAGAATTTTTAGCTTTAGCATTGCATTCATATAGTCCGATTTCAACAAGATCCATTGGAGGAGTAGTAGGAGCAATATAACCATCTTTGATTGATTTTCATACACCAAACCCTAAGGAGTTTAGGTGTCCTTCCATTCTCAATTTCCAGAAAGCATAATTAGTCCCATCAAACCTAGGACCCTTGTATGAACCATCATGTGCCATATTGAATCTTTACATCAAGCTATTAGGCTTCTTCAGATGAACTTAGCTTTGATACCAATTGTTGAACACAACCAAATATTAAGAGGGGGATGGATCAGTCTACACAAAAACTTAATCCCTTCTAGACCTTAAAAATTTCAACACAATACAATCCTCTTATCACAACTAAAACCCTTAATCAGATAGATCAATTTAAACCCTCAATATGATCAATAATACTCAATAATGAAAGATATAACAATTCTACTTCTAATAAGATCAACAGTAGTGAGAAAGAAACTAATAACACACACATGCACAAGGAAAACACCAGATTTATGCAATGAGGGAAAAACCACGATGAGATTTAACTCACAATATAAAAGGATCACTACCAAAAACACTTGCAAGAACGCTCATTGCCTTAGAGCAAGATACAAAGTGTTACGATACTTTTTCCCCTGAAAAGAAAAATGCATTGCAATAAAATAATGTAAAATTAATTAGAAAAGATTATTGTTGTGAAAGGGTGTGGCTTTTGTAACCACCCTTTGGAATATTATATAAACCCATAAATTAGTTGAAATGGGGACACAAAGAGAGATAAAATAGAAAGTAGAAGAAAAAGGAACCCAAATTTGGAAGGCACACAAGAGTGAAGGTTTCGGTCTTGGTTAGAATTTATACATTTGGAGAAGGGGCACACAATGTGTGCCCAACTCAGGATATAGCGTACACTTGGGAGTGTCCTAGCCAGGGCTGTGTTTTATGTCGTAAAGATAGGTTGGTTCTGTGCAAGAACCCATTCCTTCAAGGGTGTTTGTGCCAGGAAAAGCTAGGGGAATGTAAACCTATCTCTGTGTGTAGGATAGCTATTTCCATGACTATTAAAGATACGTATCATTTTCATTGCAACATAATTTAATTATTCTCTCTATTAATTTATTTTCTTTTGTGAATATAAAATATTTCCTTATTTGTTTTGCACATTATTATTCAAATGATTAATTATTTATGCTCCTTTTATTCATTAATGTTTCAATTAATTTATGTCTTTTACAAATTAAATTTAAATTGCAACATTCATTTCATTTTTACTACTGGGAATAATTAGGTTACGCTTATTTCATTGTTTGGAAAATAGTTAGGTTTCACAAAGGACTTGCAACATTGAAGTACCAACCAACTTCAAGAGCAAGATATTTAGGACCCGACACGATTCACTATCTCAAAGCAAGATATAGAAATTTTATAAGAGATTACAATGTTTTTCAACAATTCACTTTGCTGACTGAGATGCATTAAATCACAATTGACCTTTCCTTTCACACACATTGGCACTATCTTTGCTAGATATTCAATACAATTTGCACACACACTTCTTCAAAATTGTAAACACTTTGAATCATGTTGCATCTGAAATGATCTTGCATTTATATCCACCACAACTCTTCAAAACTTCAATTAGGTTGGCTAGGAAGAGGATAAACAATGAATTCAACAAGTCAGCCATCAAAACATAATGCAATCCGATCCTGAAGATAGAGAGGACAAAAAATTAAATTGCATCTTCCAATGTGATCCAAAACAATTCACACACTAGCACACAACAATCTAAGTTGACATTGAAGGAAACATGTAGATGAAACATGAAGCACATAACTTGTCGGCTCAAAATCATTATTCCAATTGAATTTTCTCAAGGAAGTTCTAACCAAGATAGGTTAGGACCCAAATCTAACATAACACATCTTTAATTGCTGGCACAGACTCTCAAACACATGTCACTTGATCAAAAGAACAAGCCCTGACAACCATATATCTATAAATAACCTAGGAAGCTAACTCAAGATCCAATGCAACACCAAAATGGCCAAATAGCAATGTGAAAATCACATGGGAATGTTCCATGAACATCTAATAACACTTCTATACCCTTCTTTCATATGATCATGTTGCTAGAAACCACCACAAACAAAATAGGAACAAAATACTCCATCTAGGAAGCATATAACTCATAACTAGAAGATATAACATTAACATATCAGCTTGTAGACCACTTCATCACATGAAATCAAAACTGAGACACAACATAGACATTAAGAGCACTTTCACCAAGTTGTAAGAGAAGAGACATCAATGCGGAAAAATGCAAAGCATTTCTCGGACTAGTGTGGACAACCAACAACATTGCAAACCTTTTGCAATTCACAAACATCTCCTCGACAACATAAGTGACCTGAAAAGATAGGAGTGTAATGTCCACAAAGCACTAATATTGAATCCCACACCGCAAAACCAAAACTTCAATAGAGGAGGAATGCAAAGCATTCTCCTAGAAAAATTTCAATTGAGCTTCCTAAACCAAAAACACTTAAGTACCTTGCAAAGGCCAGATCTTTCTTTTAGAAATACATACTTCATCAAGATCATCAGGAGAGAGAAAAAGACATACTGTATGCCTTTAGCAATATTTCTCCATTATTTGTAATGCTTCTAATCCTCATCTAAATATATTATTACAAAAACAACTCTACTGATAACAATAGTGCACTACACAACTTTTCTTGGCATGGAACAAGGCATGCCATCCAACAATGAACCTCAAAAACCACTAGATAAGGTATGCCATCCAATGAAAAACCAACAATTAACAATATCCTCAAGTTTCATCCAACCATGAACTTAAACAACCATCATATAAGGCATGCCATCTAATGACAACCAAAAATCAACAATATCCTCAAGTGTCATCCAACCATGAACTTCAACAACCCTTCCATACATCAATGTTAGCCCATACTAAAAATTGTCAACAATGACAACCAATTCCAATTGCAACAAGGACATCAGTAGGTCAACTAATGCCAACAAACTCCCGAGCATGACAACCAACTACCAAAAATCTTACACCAATCTCCTCAAGTGTTGGCATCAATAACAACTTCCAATGGGGAAAAGTTGTTTCCTTCAAGATAGTGATCGTAGATGTTATAAAGGCAGAGTAATCATGATACACATTTGATGAAGATAGTGAAAGTGCTCAAGGAATAAAGGGTAGGAGGTCTTCATATATGAGAGGGTTTAAGTATGTGTCAAGATCAAGTTGATGCCACTAAAATATGACACAATCATAAGGGAAAGTTTTATTTTATCATCCCTGCATGACAATAATATATAAGGATAGAGTTGTTGAATAAGGTATGACAAAAATAACCATGAAAAGAGAACAATGCTATGAAGGAGTGCAGATATAAGTCTTTGATGAGAAATCACAAAGTCACCATGAACACCATGAAGCAATACTACGGTCAACTATATGACATGTAACTATGGACAAACATCTTGAGAGTGGATAGACATTGGGTAGTTAGCATGGGTTTCAAGCCTCTAAGGGAAAGATAAATTGTCATCCCTATTCATCACTCTATCAAGTTACCATGCTAAGGAAAAACCTAAGATAGTGAAGGTTTCATGAGATTAGGGCATAAGTATGTGAAGACGGCAATTATATCAAAGGGAAGAGTTTTCTAAGTAATAGTAGGTAAAGGTTTAGAGAGGGAAGCCATGGAAAAAATTATGATAGTCCTATAATTGATAGTTACAATCCATTTTCAAGACTAGGGACAATCACAATAAAAATGGAAGTCATTTGTCAAAAGGGAAAAGCAAGTTCTATTATGATGGTCCTTATGCCTCAAGGAAATCAAAGTGCAGAGTTAAGAGGGGTAGTCCTTTTAAAAAGGGTAGACTTCAATAAGAGACAACCATGCCATCCATCAAGGGACTATCATAAGAAAATTCAAGGGAAGTCAATGGGTATTTTCATCATTTCTATCATTTCAAGGACAAAGGTTAGCACAAATTATAATTCACAAAGGGGATAATATGAGCCTTCTCAAATCACATAACATAGTTATTAATAAGAATGGCATTCCATAGTCAAATGAAAGGACAAGGGTTTCAAGCACATAGAAAGCAAAAAAGTAGGACATTCCTAGATAGAGAAAGGAAAATCATCACCAAGGAACATAGTTTGAAATGACATTTTAAATAAAGTACAATCCATTAAATGACAATCGCATGGGCATTATAGTGTTAATAATGGTAAATAATAGGCTTGAACCCGTTAAGAAAGAATGATCATCTTGTATAAGAAAGAAGAGAGGACAATCACAATCATCTTTACAAAGGACAATCCTTATCATTAAAAAGGCATAATAAATGGATTGCATTAACAGTCATGTAGAACCTTTAAGAGTGTTAGAATTGGCTATGGCTGCCACCCAAGATCTATGGACCAAATGGAAAGCACAAAAAGAGAGAGAAAATATGACAAGAATAAACTGTATTCAATGTCATTGATATGATGATTCTGATATGATTGATTACAAATGAGAGAGACCCCTTGGTTAAATAGCCAAGGTGAGAACATAGAAGGGCATAAGATTATGACAAGTGTCAGAATCTTATGACATGAGACAACTAGGAAAACTTATCACTCCACCAAAGATGGAGAGATAATCACATGATGTGTCCACAAAAGGTGGAAATGATGAGGTGATGAGATGTCAAGTCCACCAAAAGTGGAAATTCTCCAACAACCTCCTATGTGGTCCCTAAGTAAACTTAACTAAGGTGTAATTATGACCTAGGACAAGGTACAAGATATTTAATTACACCAACAAAGAGGACAAAGATCAAATTAAAGTCGAAGTATGAGAAGATGCTACTAAAAGGGCAATGATCTTCAAACTGAGACAAGGTTATGAAGATAACCAAGGTAGGGTTTTGATGAACAAGGGGTAAATAATAATTTACAAAGGATGGAATTTGATAATGGTATGCACAAATGAGGAAGGCAATGACATAAGTATTGCAATGCATGGAGACATAAATATTGAGTAGATATAAGGGAAGAGTGATTATACAAGCAATAAATTGAAGCTAAAAGGCATGCATTATTTAAAACCTAATGAATTCTCCAACACCACCTTGAAGGGCTAGTCATCTTCAAGTAACTTCATATTGCCTACCATCATACATGGGTTTTCACGAGTTAATAGTAAGATGAGTAATCAAAAAATTCAATTTGGAGATACTTTCAATCAATTTAGGCCTATTTAAGAAGCCCACATGGAAATAATTGGAGTTAAGAGGAGTTTGAAGCCATAAGCATGTAATTTGAGGTAGTTGTGGACCCTAAAATAAAGGTTTTTTTTTCCTTGTACGCCCAACAACTTAAATTCTTCATACAAAGTGATTAAAAAAAACTTTCTCATCAACATCATGCAAGTTTAGAGTGTAGTTCTTCAAGTTTAGTTAGAGAACACTTCAAGGAGCATGCAAAGGTCAAGAGGTCATGAGATCAAGTCAACTCCTCTTCACAAAGCTTTGCATGATTTGCTAGCAGTTCAGAGGGAGTTCCACATCCAGTTAGATCTCATCCCATCATGCAAACTCAACCTCTTCCACGAAGTTCAAGTTTAGTTAATCTAGAGGTGGTTTTCCATAAAGCCAAGCATTGAAATCTTTTTATAGTTAGTTCTTTCTATGCTTCTTTTTTGCCTTATACAAGAGAAGAGATTGTAATTAATTTTTGAGAGATATTTTCAATATAGAGGAACAAGTTCTTGTAGAACTTCAAGTATTTTTCAAATTTGTACAAGCAAAATTCCTACTATTTGAATAAAAGAAACATATTTTCCTTCTTAAAATTCTTTTGTTGAATGTCTTTGTATATGAATTGATCTAATTTATTTGATTATCAATGCAAAATCCTTAAATTATGTCTCATTACAAAATATTTTATACTTGAATAAGAAAAACTTATACAGGTCATAGATTGTGTTATTTCTTTCAATAGTTATAGTTGTGAAAATATTTCTTTCAGTAGTTATAGTTGTGAAAACTTCCAGTCTACCTTCAAGAACTTAAAATATAACCTTTTTATGAAACATTGTTGTGTGAGCTTGTGAAAACTGAGTTGTGTATAGGGCAAAGCTAATTTTTTGAAAGAAGTTGTGAGTTGAAACAACAAGTATAAGTCTTTGATGTTTAATGCATCACCTTCTAGGATTAGTATTTTCAGTTTTAGTTCTCTTCTATATCCCTTTTCCTTATCAAATCAGTAGTTTATAGGAGGTTCATCAAGGGAACCGACCCTCTCTAAGGTTCATCTTCACCATAGGCAACCCACAACTTGAAGACAATCCCATGTTTCACGGGATAGCTAAGTTTCACTTTTAGCTAGGGTGCATTCCTCGTGTCAACAATGGTTTCTAAAAATATATATTTTTTAATATTTTAATTATTTTTTATATTAAAATAGGCCATCAATACTAAGCAATAAGGTTCATTGTCTTCTAAAAAACTACTATTTTTTATTAAAAATATATGATGCACTAGAGGAGATAGTTCATGTTGAGATGATATAATTTTTCTATTTTGGATAAATAAGAAAAAATTCAATCTTAATGAAATAGTTGTTTTTAAGTACACAAAGCTTTCAAGATTTGTTTAATTTTTTTTATCAAAATATATAAAACTAATCCGTGCACTAAAGTTTCAAGTTATAAATATAAAAAATGGTGAAGGAAAAAATTTATCATATAACAAGTGATGTCATACTTAGCTTCATTTTTTAACATTTAATTAATATTATAGTGTCAATTTTACTATATTTAAATATTTATTTTATTAAAAAAAATATGTAAACATAAAAAGTACTAAAATATCTACATTTATTAGTTTACATCATTTCAAAATTTAAAATATGTATGCTACTTTCTAATGATTCAAGTTAAAAGTTATATTAATGTTGGCCATTTATTTTATAAAAGTGGCTCACAACTAGAACATTCACCCCATATTTTGGAAGTAGCCTATATTTTTTTTATCATGCTATGTTAACATTTGGATTAAAATCAACCTTTTCTCTAGAAAGTATTATCAAGTTTGTAAGACATAAGTTGCAATTGGAATTCATAATTCAAGATGTTAAGAGTCCTCTTTTTAAATGATTGTGAGTATTAATTATATTGAGCTCTTTTGTGTTGTATTGTATTCCACCCATATAAGTGGGAAGTTATACCTTTTCTTTTGGCATGCCTTGATGTTAGTGTCAAATGACCAAGGAATCTTGTATCACTTTTCTCATATGTTGCTATGTGATGGAATATAATTAAAAAAACATGTTTCTTATTCTTGTGAAATGAACTTGTAATCTAGCATAGATGATTAAAATCATTTCTTTGTGGTGTTTGTATCCCTTCCTTTCCTTTGTTCTTGTTTGATCAATTCATGAATGATTGCCTTGTTGTGAGACTATTTTGATCACAAGAAATCCCTTGGAAAAGTTTGAAAAATGATCCTTAGTAGTTAGTCCTAAAGAAGTCTTGTCCTAGACACTTTTGTAAGACTACAATGCAAAAACAGGTCTACAATGTAGTGCATTGTTGTCTAGGATTTGTACTAGTGTCCAAGTTCTATGATAATGTCCATTTTGTGCACTATTGTCCTATTTCATCGGATAGCTAGCACTTCTTGGCCTCTTTTGGAAAATTTCCCTAAGGAAGAATTATTCCTAGAGGTTTTCTTTGCATGTTTTGTATCTTAGTTTGGGTGGTCTTTTGGTTTTTTTGAGAGATTTTGATCTTCTCTTACTAGACCCTTTAGCATATGTGTGCATTTGTCTTGTTTTTGACATCTACAACCTAGTGGACATTTGTTCTTGTAGATTTGTCATGGTGGCGACATCACACAATCAGTGAAGTCTTCAGCTTTGTGTTCTTTGTTGGTGTGTGTGTTGACCCTACATGATCATTGCTTGGTGCTTTCACACTGCATGCTAGACTACTATCATTGGATGTCTTGACATTTCTAGTGTGTGAGTGTGCAAAAAAAAGAAAGAAAGAAAGAAAATAAGAAAAAACCACTTCATAATAAATGAACAATTAAAAAAAATACAAACAATTTATTGTAAAACGAAAATCAAAAGAATATTAATATAGGAGACAAAATTATATAATGAAAATGTTGAGTAAGACAAATCAATAAAAAAAAGTAAGGTGAAAAAATTAGTTTCCTACCATTGAGAGGGACTAATAACATAAGATAGTAAAATTAACACCCATAAAACGATAAAATTGCATAGAGTGATATTAAAATCCTGGTATAGATGATCCTTGAAAAAGAGTAGGAACGTGGACGATGAGAATGGAGTGAATGGGGAGTGATCTGTATACGAAAAACATTCCACTTGTTGTAATCATTCATCCCACTCTTGTTTATTCCAATCAGTGATCTGTTGAAGTGGCATCCACAGTCATCATGTGCGTGCCATGATAATGTCCAGGAATGTTTAAATGCATTGGTAAAAGAGAAATAGCATCAACGGTGGTCAATGGAGCGTACTGTCATTTTTTTATTCTCATGGTAATCATTTGCAGCATTAGCGCGGTTCTATATACAGGTGAAGTCTTGGTTGTAAAGCGCTTTATAGAGTGATCGATATCGATGGAGAGGTCCAAGTCCATTGCTCCCGATGATTCCCACTCTCACAATGCATACAATTTCAACGGTCCCGACGCAAAGATAAGTGCTCTCGATGCAGACACCAAACGAAGAAAGCGTGTGGCTTCCTACAAAGTTCTGGCTGTTGAAGGGAAGGTCAAGTCCTCCATGAGAAATGGCTTCAGGTGGTTTAAATCCAAATATACTGAGATTCGATATGGCTGCTGAATGCTGAATGCTGAATGCCCATCTCTTCTTCTTCACCCAAAATGATGTGCACATTTTTGCTTGTCGTTGTCTGCTTTGTTATTAATGCTTATTTACTGTTTTAATGTCATGGGGCAAAAAAAAACAAGAGATCTTAGATCGTTGCTCCTGCCTGTAACAGTGATGAGTTTCCTTAAACAACTCTAGTGATGCCATCTTTTATCCAATAAAAAATTATGCTATTTCTGTTTCATATTTAATGTGTTTCGTAATCGCGTAATATGTTTAAACAATCAACTTCTTTTAATACTTGTTGGGTTTGTTTGTCTATAACTAAAAGAAAAAGAGAAATGGAAGCAAGTTTTATCCATTCATACTGCTATATTTTAGTAGGGTTTAGCACATATCACCGAAGATAGGACATTTCGAACCCTTTGCAGGAATGGAAGCTCCAGTGCAACCAACATCTGAGAGATGAATCGGAACTTCAGTCTCCTTTTCTTTTATTAGGAATGTTCTCCTTACCATTAAGCTTTAGTGTTAATGGAAGCATCAATGTTATGTCTGGTATGATTAAAATGTATATGAAGAGGATCCTCACCGATCCTTGAATCACAAACGGCTTAACTCTCAATATGATGAAAAGATGGCTATCATATATGTAACTAAGTGATTTACCACTATACCAAGAAGTTTGGACCTACCTAACAATGATCTCAAAGTAATAAAGTTCTTTGGCAATTTTCTAGTTCCAGGTCATGCCCATAGAATTGATCTCCACATGTGTGAGAAGTGACTTCTATGTCTACAAAATGAACCTCACATGCAAATATGAATTTCTGTGTGGGAATGAACTCAAAAAATTTTGATAGTAAAAATAATTCCATCTTAATTCGTTAA
>VDFB02047498.1:0-12508 GCA_007258455.2 Sequoia sempervirens
AGAACAATATTAATATTTATTTTTTTTGTTTTGAACACAATTAATTTGTTTAGAATCGAGTCTTAAAACGTATTTTCTTTCTTGTTGTGAGGAAGCAAGAAGGAAAATGGCAGACAGCTGAAAAATAAGATGAAGAAGATGAATGGTTGAGATCCATTTAATCATCTTGCGTTAATATGGACAGAAGATAGTTGTTGATAGACTTTTACCAGTCGCCTCGATCGTAGAAGGAACTCCTTTGGTGTAAGGGTAACTTTGAGGGAGAGCAACAAAGAAAATTTTTGGTTGACAGTTCCAAACCAGCCATGGACATGAATTTTCTTTTCCTCCATAAGCAATGATTCAGAAACTTAACTGCTACTGTGAACAATGTTGAGAGATTTACTGATTGCTTTGGTTGCCTTTATTTGGATCTGAAATACTCAGACTTATCTTTTTATTTTTATTTCTTTAATGCCTATTGATGTATTTTTCTGGGTTTGAGTTGCCAAGCGGTATCATCCCAATTTGCTTCTCACAGATTTGAGATAGAATAAAAGTAGTGACGGAAGATTTAAATTAATGGGAAGAGAGTTCTCTTTTTTTTTGTGTATTATTTTTTTTAAAACTTATAATAATCTAGCATTTCTTACACTACAATCTGGTGATATTATGGATACAGTAAGATACAAGATCAGTTCTGCTTCATTTAATCAAATAATATGATCCATAAAAAAAAGAAATTTATATGACATGTATATATTTATCTGGTGAGGGTATGATTTTACTTATCATCTACTTTAGCTATGGAATCACAAGTATGCTTTCTCATGAGGGTATATACTTCTCATAACTTCAGAATGTTATAAATTTTATTTTTCTCTTCTACTCGCTTGATTGAGATAAATACAGACTACTAGGTTTTTTTCTTTTCTTTTTTTAGCTTCTTATTTTTTTAGCTTGTGTAATATTGTAAAAAATTTAATGGATAACAAGAAAATATGTTTACCCTATTTTTGATATCTGCTAACTTCATACACTCTTTTGGAAATAATTTCAGGCATACCCATATTACTCATCATATGATGATTTCATTGACATACTCAATTTTATCCTTATTACAATACTTAAATGGATTTTTTTTTTTTTATTGTGCATGCACATAGGGTACTTCTTCTATTACAATGCACAAAAAGAAACATAGAATACTAATGCAGAAAATCCTTCCTTTCCAAAGAAAATATTTCTTTATTCCATGATTTTTTATTTTTTTTTTAAGTGTAAACTTCATAGAATATCTCCTTTATGATCCCAAGATACAATTTTTCATTACCCAAACCTTCAACATTACAAATTAAACATAAATTTGGGACAATCACACCAACAACTAAGGCATCTCCTTCCCTTCTTCAATTTTTTTTTTGAATAAAATACATTTTCTACAATATTGCAACATTATTTCGCAACAATAAGTAACACACAAATTAGCAAGGCTTGCTCTAATACATATTTCACTCCTAAATAAAATACTATCTTTCCATATTACAACAATATTTGAGATTAAAATGAATACACACAAATGAATAAGGTTTGCTCTCCACCCTTCCATAATGGCGTCATGGAGCCTCGTGGGCGCTAGCCATAACCCCGAGCAAGGTTTTCTTTTAACTCCAAGATGATGAATGGAGTTTTTTTTTTCAAAATTTTACAAGTGATAAAATATAACATAGCACTAAATCTCATGCTTCTAGTTTCTCTACTCTTTATTCTCAACCATGATCCATATAGCATACCACTTTCTTACAGAAAAGGAAAATACACAAAAGAGAAAATTGAAGTAAGAGAGAACTTATCTATTTTCTCCAAGTGAGGAAACTAAACTCTTTTATCCTTCTCCCGCTCCAAACCAAGCCATTTTCATCATTATTTTTCCAAAGAGATGAAGTCTCTTTTTCTCATTCTTTCTACCATCTTCACTCAAGTTCTCCAAGAGGAGAAGTGGGCAATGCCCAAATCTTCCATCTTCTTGAGATATATAGGGATCCTCCAAACCTACACTCTTTCCCACAAGTTCTCACACATGTGTGAGTCTTGTGCCAATTCCAAGAACTTTTGGGGAGTAGAAGGTTGAGAGTGACAAGTCACTCTTCCCAAGCCCCAACACTTTTTGAATTTGTCACATTCATGAATGTGGACTTTTGAGGGGTCTTTTCACACTCCAAGGACAAGTTCACATGTGTCAAAAAGGTTCCAAACCCATAGGTATAGGTCCTAGGGGTCTATTCTTGTTCAAAAACCAAGGAAATTGATTCAATAATCCCTTTTTAAAACCCACACAAAATCCATACGAATTTTGATCTTAACCAAGGGTTCCAACCCCAACCAAACTCACATCACATGTCCTACAATTGGATTCTACTCAATCACCCAACCAATAATAAAACCTCAAACCCTTCTAAGTCAAATAGGGCTACACTTAGAACTTCCCAAAGATGTATTTGATTTGATTCCAGCATTTATCTATCCTCCTATTTGCATATTTGATTCCTGCACATTACCAAGGTCAACATGATTAGATCATTTATCTCTTCATATTATTAGCTAATCCAATTCACATAATTTTCACTCATGAACTATTTACTCATTAATACATCAAATGAACCTAATGATTCAATTTTCATTATAATCAAAGGAAATACACACTTACTCCAATACAAGAATATAGTCAATGAAATAGTCACTCCATCATTTTGTTTACCACCTTAGTAATTCATTTTAAACTCCAATAACATTAACGATGAACCATTTACAAAAAATTAATATGCCAAATAACCCAACACTTTCAAGTTATATCCAACAATTCACATGTGCATCTATCATAATTAAATCAAGGTTAATGCCCATGAATCCTAAAAAGATTTTTATCATTCATTTCATCATAATTATCATCTAACTACTTGTTTGATTGAAATAAAATGGGAAATACGAAATGGGGTCTTACATTCATGGTAGCATAAGCAAGAATATTATCAAATAATCACACTATTTGTCATCCATAATACATCTTACCATCTATTTAGGATCACATAAAACATATTAGGGCTTTACTAATCACATGCAAGGTGGGGCCTTACTAATAGTTCTATTACAATTTCCCCATTTCTCTATAATATTGAATCCTAGATAATGCAGTTGTTGTTATACAATTACTGTATTTGTTAGTGGACTACAAAGAATGTGGGCACCAAAGTAAACTGAAAACCACGACAACTCAATAAATGTGCAAATGTATATATGCAAACACAAGAATAAATTATGTAGCCATTGACAAGCTACATCATCCTCTTTGTAAAGATTTGAAGTTAAATCAATTGGAGGGATACCAAGGGACTAATTCTACAAAATGTGTGTAACACCAAATGTGCATAGAGTATATATATGTGTCTACATATGTGTATATATATATATATATGTATATATATATATATATGTATGTATGCATGTATATATATATATGTATATGTATATGTATACATACATACATATACACATACACACACATATTTATATATATATCTACATATACATATACATATATACATATATGTATACATATATACATATATGTATACATATATATGTATATGTATATGTAGATATGCATATACATATATACGTATACATATACGTATATATGTATATGTGTGTGTGTGTGTGTGTATTACACGGGTTGGTGGTGGTGGAGGTGGTGACCTTGATACACAAAAGGTGAATGGTTAGTGTTTTCTTGTGCAAGGGTTAATGAATTATGTCGTTGTACGATGGGGGTGGACGAAGTAAACGCAATATTGAATGTTGCAGGGTGGGAAAGTATACTTTGATTAAGTTGCATTGTTCAAATAGCCATTGTGGTGTTATATATATGTATTCTTTCTTCCTCATCTATTTCAGCTCCCCCCATAATAAACTCTTCATTATGGTGGCTTTCCTCTTCTATT
This sequence comes from Sequoia sempervirens, assembly GCA_007258455.2. Classification (NCBI taxonomy): domain Eukaryota; kingdom Viridiplantae; phylum Streptophyta; class Pinopsida; order Cupressales; family Cupressaceae; genus Sequoia; species Sequoia sempervirens. The sequence goes on from VDFB02047498.1 coordinate 3,978, forward strand.
CTCCATTTTTTAAAGTTTTGTGAAGAAAATATATTAACTAAGTTGCATTATTGTAAGTGGCATTGTTGTGTTGGTTTGATAGCAGAGCCTTGTTCGAGATGTGTGCTCCTTGCTGGTTTTATAGTAGATCGTAGCCACAATTTGGCTCTTTCGACAATGCAACTTAATCAATATTATTCCTCACACATTATGCACAAAATCCAACTTGCATTGGTTGGAATTAAATATTACAGATAAATAGAGAAATTGTAAAACAACTATTATACAAAAAATCATATTCACAGCTCGGCTGAAAAAAATCCCATCATAAACTTCATACAAATAACAAACCCTTTGCATATCCATACATATACAATCACTCCTATCTTAATTTCCGTGGTTCTTGAGTTCTTTCCTAATAGTCCTTTTAGAATTTTCCTATTTCTCTATAATATTTAGTGCCAAATAAAGGAGCTTGAATTTACAGTATATATGTATATATGTATATATATGTATATATATGTATATATATGTATATATGTATATATATGCGTATATGTATAAATATACATACATATATATATATATATATGTGTGTGTGTGTGTGTGTGTGTGGGAAAGTATACTGCAAAATGTGTTAAAAAATATATTGATTAGGTTGCATTATTGAAATAACCATTGTGTTGTTGGTTTGATAGCAAACTATTGTAAAAATTCTTGAAATAGAGAAGAGTTGCCCAGAGTTTATAATGACGATGTGGACCTTGTCTCTTCAAAAAAGGATTTTCCTAAATGTTGCTCATTGGTCAATAATTATTGCACAAAAGATTATGAATCTAGAATTTGCAAGGCAACTGTTACATAGATTGGTTGTCTTGTATGAACATGTTTCATAATATTCTTCCGCCCTCATCTGTTTAAGTATAAATAACTTTCATGATATTGTTTTCCGCTCATCTTTTTGAAACTTCCTGTAACATATTATTCTATTGTTCTTGTAATGTTCTTGTAACAAGGATTGTTTTTAATTTTTAAAATTCTGTAATCTTTACCATGCTTATTTTGTTTAGATGGAATATGTTATCATTTAGATATATTGCTATAAATATAAATAAATATATACATGTGTACATATGGATATATGTAGACATCTACATTTAATCACTCCCATATGATTAAATTTACTCCCTTTTCGTCTATCATATTAAATATTAATTTATTAAATTAATATTACACCTTTTGTCTCATATTTGTAAAGTATTTAATTTAATAACTAAATGCTTTATCTTTCACCTTCTTCCTCTCTAAATTAAATAAATACACCAATTTATTTAATTTAGTCATTTTTTTCCCTTTTGATTTAAAATCAATTTAAAATTCTTCATTCTCTCTCTCCTTGTCACATCCTCCATGATCTTGCTCTAATCTGAATTAATTTAATTAATTCATGATTATGATGTGCATCCTCTTAATCAAAGATTAATGTCACATCCTCCTATATTTGCCACTTGCCTCTAATCTTCCATTAATTATTCTAATCAAATATTTGCACAACCTTAACCAAGGTCATTAGCCATATTTACCACCACCTTTTTAGTCAACCTTTGCATTTATCTCTTTTTAGCATTGACCCTCTTTCCCATGTGAATTTTTAATTCACATTTATTTATCCTAGATTCTCCTCTTCCCTATATGAATTTTTAATTCACATTCTATCTTCCAAGGCTTCTAGAACCTTGGACTTGTCACATCATCCACATGGACCAAGTCCCACCTTTTTGGAGCTCACCTTTTATCCTTTAGACTCTCCTAAGAATGTGAATTTTTAATTCACATTTATTTCTCCAACCACCTCTCCTTTTCCCATGGAGATTTTTGAGGAATTCCAAAATTCCTCAAATGTCCCTTTCACTCTCACTTGGGGACAAGAAATTCCTTTTTGAGGAAATTTTCTCACTCCCCAAGATACTTGGAGGGTACTTGTCCTTCCTCCACCTCATGTACCTTTTGGCCACCTCACTTACACCTCATCTCCTCTTAGCCACTTCACCATCCACATGTCAAGATGTGAGGGCTTGTGAGTTCTCAACCCACCATAGCCCTTCATCTTGATCTTGTTGGATGAATCTCAACCGTTGAATTCTCTAGAGAATTCAAATTCTTCTATAAATACCCCCTCCATGAGAATTTTCAACACTTTTTCATTTGAGCAACCTTATGTTGTCAATTTGCATTCTCAAGCATTCACTATCATTTAGCCATCCACTTTGATCATCTTGCATTTCAATCTTGCATCTAGCAACACCAAAAAGCCATCCAAGGAGCACACAAATTCATCTAAATCAAGGGCCAACCAAGGAGTCTTCAACAACAAGGAAGGTATAATCGATTTGCATTTTATTTCATCTATTTTCCTTGTTTTATCACTCTTTAGGCTAATCATTGAAGTGTTCTTAGTGTTTTATCATTTGCATTTTAAGATATTTTGCACATTAAAATAGGGTAAAATTCTAAGGTACACATTTACACCCGGTGGACCCACAAACAAGTTCTTGCATTTAACCTTCATTTTTGCTAAGTATCTTGCAAAAGGTCGCCCGAAAGTGGAAAGCCCTGTTTTTACTACAAAGGTGGAAGTGCCCTCTGTTTTACTGCAGAAAGGCGGAAGCGCCCTCTGTTTTACTTGAGCCCTCTGTTTTAACAAAGGCGGAAGCACCTTTTGTTTTATTGCAAAAGTGAGGCATGCGATTTTACAGTAGAAAGGCTGACCATGCCCTCTATTTTTACTGCTTGGTAGGTCACGCCCTATATCTGAAATTTTTTTTTTTTTTCTAACAGTTTGCTACAATTAGGTGTATACATCATTTTGCTTAGAAGATCTTTTCTAACACTTTCTTGCAGTAGGGCATACAACTTTTCTTTTTCAAAAATATGATAAAGTTTCCTGCAGAGGGGTGGATACACCCTTTTATTTTTGAAAGACTCTTTTCCTCTAACATTTTGCCACAGAAAGGCGGGCATGCGATTTTGCTTGCTGCAAAAGGCGGGAAGAGCCTCACGGTTTTGTCGCGAAGATTGGAATACGGTTTTCTTTGCTTGAAGGTGGAAGTGCCCCTGTTTTACTACAGAAAGGTGGAAGCACCCCTAATTTTACCACAGAAAGGCAGCTATGCCCCAAAACAACATAGTTTGGAAGCATATTATGGTGTAATCGACCAAGAACGAAGGATAAGATAGCTAATGTTTGCTTGCAGGGCCATCTATTTGATCAAATTTTTGAAAAATTATCCTTGTTGTTTGAACATAGTCTAATTAGGGGGAAGTAACCTTTATTGCTTACTGTGTTTGTTTATTATTGTGTCACCCAAGGGGGCATTAATTTGTTTTCATTTTCCCCTTGCACTTCATGTGAGCCTGGGGAGTAGTTGGAAACGGTTAGTGTCTTCTTTCTAGTGGGACCTGCTTGGGGATTTCATCACCCCAAGGGACGATTCCAACAACGTGTACCAGCGGGGTATATAAAGGGGGGAGAACAAAAGTTGTACCCCAATCTAGTCACGTTGTAATTGGTGGAGCGTCGAAGCTAGGGTGATACCTAGATAGACGTGAAGAGTTGGTCCAAGCCTTTCAGTATCTCGTTGGGGTTCTCGACTCACGCTTGTGACGGGCTAGTGTTCACGGTTGTGCCTCACATACCGAGAGTATATCGAGGACTCCCTAGAAGCCTTGTGCATCCTAGATTAAGACCTTTCCTTGCCATACCCTTAACATTAATCATAGGATTGTGCTTGCTTGAAGTGTTTTCTTGTGAAAAAACCCGTGAAATCTTTGATACATTGGCCTTATTTTATCATTTTGAGTCCTTGCCATAGCCATTGCCATCAGAACCAAGCTTTGTTTTACCACAAAAAGGTGGAAGCGCCCTCTGTTTTACCGTAGAAAGGCGGAAGCGCCCTCTGTTTTACCGCAGAAAGGTGGAAGCGCCCTCTGTTTTACCGCAGAAAGGCAGAAGCACCCCTGTTTTATCGCAGAAAGGCGGAAGCGCCCTCTATTTTACCGCAGAAGGCGGAAGCGCCCCTAATTTACTGTAGAGGGGCGAATTTTCCCTCCTGAACACCCGAAATCACCCCATTTGGATTCGTTTAGCCTCTAAACCATCATTTAATCATTCCCAACCATTATCTCATCATCCCAAGCCTCTGTTTCGTCACTCTAAGTCTCCCAAAACCTCCATCTTATCATTCCAAACCTCTGTTTAACCATTATAAATCCCCATTCACTCTCCACAATCATCCTTAATCCATCCGCTCATTTTAAATTTCCCCTTAATCCATTCAAAAGTCCATACCATCACCTAGCAAACATCAAACATTTTACCATTTACATCACCAAACACCACCCACAATCAAACCACCTTAACCTTGTGTTACAAAGTGATTACCCAAATTGACCATAGCACTTGAATTTGATTATTAGTCATTAACTTCGACCCAAATCAATTTACTTCCATCTTGAGGTGAATTCGGTGTCATAAGTTATCATCCTCGGCCAAAATCAATCCATTTCTATCTTAAGGTGGATTCAGTGCCATGATCATCCTCTTAATCAATCAAAGCTCTAGGTCACTTAGGGTAACTTTCTTTGATTAAACTCAAGGTCTCTCACATCTTTCATCATCCAATCATACCCATTCAATCATCCAAATCCATCAAAACCAATCATTTGATCAAATTGTCCAATCAATCAAATCACATCCATTCAACCAATGCAATCCTATTGATCTTAATAATCCAATCCAATTCAATCAAAATCCAATCTAGCCAATCAAAATTTGATCCAATCCAATATATCCAAACAAAATCTGATCCAAATCCAAACCCCATCCAAATCAGATCTCATCCAATCACAATCAAATCATTCATCAAAAACATCTTTATAATCCACCCATAGCACATTTGCATGCCTGTTCAAACTAGGTCACAAGTTAAGAGACAAATGGAACAACAACAAGGTCAAAATTCCCAGGCAAACATGTCTCAAGACCTTAATAACAATACAAATCCCACCAATGGTGCAAAGATTGCTCAAGATCCTAACAACGTCCCCCAAGATCCTCATAATGGTACTTCATCGCACTCCAACATCGAAAATCAGAACAACTCACCACACGGTGAAGAGAGTATGGCTAATCAACCTGAACTCACGCTTGAGGAACATTTTAGTAATCTCGCCAATGTGCAAATGACTGACCGTCTGTTTGAAAAACATGGGGAAGAAATTTTGGCCCACCTAATTGAGAAGGGTGTCAAACCCCCCTCGGGTGTTGACTTGTCCAAATATAGGAGTTCCCCATCTAACATACTCCAAGGTTCACAAAATGCACCAGAAGGTTCGTACTTCCCCAATGTTCCTCCATTTGAGGGTTGGCATCAACCTGAATTTGGCAATGCTAGTCTTTATCAAGTTAACCATCCCCCACACGCTTCAACCTCAGTTATGGGAGGTCCTCAAGTGCCTGATCCCAATAATCCTTTTGCCTATGGTATGCCACAAAATGTTCCACAACCTGCGCCATTAACGCTAATAGCACCCCCTCTCTTGAATCAACCTCCAGTCAACACTGGGGGCACCCCCTTTACCACATTGCTTCCACCTCCTGGGGCCACAAATCTACCATCATCTTCATATACATCTCAACAGCTTAACCAATCCAACATTCCACCTCAATTACCTCCACAAGGCACATCCCAGCTGAACGTTTCGGGTGGTACCCAACAACCCCCTTTACAAAATGCTTCTACACTACCTTAGCCATCTCATCAGCAACAACCTATACATAATGCTTTGGTCTCTTCACAACAAAAATCCCACCGACCACAAGGAAATCCATCTCAACCTATTGCTCAGACCATATCCCCCTTTCTCACATCCATTTTGCATCTGCAAGCTCAACCACAACACAATATCCCATCTCAGCCCATACAACAGTTGACATCACAACAACAACCCCCTCAACACTACTACTATCACAATCAACAACAATTTCACCAACAACCACCTTATGTGACCTCCTAAAAATCACAACAATACCTTCAACACCACCAAACCAATACACAACATCCCATCCAAGCTCCTCAACAGCTTACCCCACACTTTTATCAAACAAATCCGTACTATACCCCACAACAATAGCCCCCATATCAACAAAATCCCCCATCTTACCAACAAGGCATGTCATCATCCAACCATCCAAATTCATATTTCAACAATCTGACGCTCTCTCAGCAAGATCCTTTGTCATCCTATCATCAATATGCCCCCAACCCACCACCGGCCAACTCGGATCTGAGGGAAATCAAAGCCGCTTTGAAGGATCTTCAAGCTGGGGCTGGAAAACAATCATTCAAATTTGAAGACATATGCCCATATCCATTTGATCCATCCATCTCATTGATCCCCTTCCCTAAACATTTTGAAATGCCAAAGTTTGACAAATACAGGGGGAACAAAGATCCTAAGGCCCACTTGTAGGAGTTTTACTCCCAGTGTCAAGAAGTTATGTACAATGACAACTATCTCCTACACCTGTTCCCACAAAGCCAGCAAGCAATGCCCTAGAGTGGTTCATGACCCTTGAAAAATGATCCGTAAAATCTTTTGTAGACCTGTCAAAAAAAAATTTCTCTTACTTCTCCTTCAATTTAGAGGACACTAACACCTTAGACCTTCTCAAAGAGAAATAGCGTGAGGGGGAAACCTTTACTAGCTACCTCCAAAGGTGGTGTGTGCTAGAAAGCTGAATGAAAACCCCTCTAAAAGAGAAGGACATGGTCACTCTCTTCGTGGAGAACTCTCATCCCGACATGGCTCATAACTTTAGGTTACATTGTGTGACCACTTTCGTGGAGATAGTGGAAAAGGGACCCATCCTTGAGCATGCCCTTGTCACCAAAGGGCACATTAAAATACATGGCCATGATAAAGAAAGATCATTTGGAGATAAGCCATGTTTTTGGAACAAAAACAAGAATGTAGTAAATGATGGTGCGACTGATACAAAACACGTCCAGGTGGCTAACACATCCTTGAGACAACAACCCTCCATACCTAACGCCATATCTGTACTGCAGGGGGCACCTCATCCTCCTCAACCGATCAAATAAGAACAACCAAAGGGAACACTAAGCGCGGTATGCTCCAGTGGGGAACCCACGGTGTTGTCTTCAATAAATTGATATAGATCAATTATCTAATCACATATCTGTCACCAAGCCCTTGTGAGATGACTTAAGCCCGCATGGTTTTAAGGAAGAAATGAATATTGTGAGTTCCATAAAATCAAAGGACACTCTTTGAGTAAATGTCGAGTCCTAAAAAACTATGTACAAGATCTCATTGATGAGGAGATATCAAGGTTGACACCGATCAAGCTACATCATCAATGTTCAATTCGCGGATATCAAAATGCCTTTCAAACCACTTAATCAAAGAGTTGAGCACCTCAACGGTAATCCACGAAAACAACAACACAAATAGCGTGAGCTATAGAATGTGCCTTAATTCTGAGAAGGTATTATTCATTACATTGAGCAGGGAGAACCTCGTATATCCATGATACATGTCAAAGCCAAAGACCCTTAGTGTGCTGTTACTACACGACGAGCCCACATCACTATCCCTGCGCCCCCCGCACTCGCCCAATCAACTCTTGTAAGCTCTCAGTACAACATCCTTGATCACTTAAGAAAGACCCCTGCTCATATATCCATTTTGGATTTGCTTAAGTCTTCCCCGGTACATCAAGAAATCCTTAATAGAGCCCTGCAGGAAACCCATGTGTCAAATGACATTGACCCCACGCAATTCTAAGATTTGGTGGGACACTTGGCTATCTCATCAAGCGCACTTTAGCCAAAATGATATGCCAAACATCGATGTCAATCATAATGCGCCCCTTACATATCCCGAGAATTAAGTGGTTGCTCACCATAAAATAAAAGGGTCTTGGTAGATAATGGCTCTGCCCTCAACTTGTGTACTCTAAAATTCATAAAATAGGTGGGGTATACTCAAGTGGATTTAAGTAATCAGATCATCACGATCAAGGCCTATGATAATGCAGAAAGGAATTCAGAAGGGATTATCAATCTTCCTATCCAAGTGGGACCTGTGGTTCAGTACATTACCTGTCATGTCCTTGATCTGGACTTGCCATATAATCTCCTCCTTGGCTACCCGTGGCTCCATGCTATGCAATCCATCCCCTCCACATACCATCAGTGCCTAAAATTCCCCATCAACGGACACGAAGTCACCATCTATGCTGACCCCCAACCATTTGAATATTGTCGCACTTTAGAAGCATCATTTCCCCATTTACATTATTGTCCCAGGGTTGAAATGGGGGCATCCCAGTCATCATCTGCTAATCCACCCTCCATCATGATAACCACTCTATCTTCCACCACTGATCCTATAGTCACCAAAGTCTAGATCATTGACAAAGGGTGTGGTGAATACGAAATGCATACTACTCTCAATGTAGCAACCAT
>VDFB02047499.1:0-23475 GCA_007258455.2 Sequoia sempervirens
GGGAGAGAGGGTTGGAGACTATGGGAGAGGGCTAGAGAGAGTGGGAGAGGGTGGTAGAGGGTTTGCAATGGGAATATGGAAATGTAGAACTGGAGCAACAAGTGCTAGAATGTATGAAATGAAAAAAAGGAATCTGCTATATAAAAACACTTGATAAGAAGTAACCAAAGTGAATGAGATAGATAATGTATTGATTGAAGATTGTTGTTGCTCTTGAGAAGTTGAGGAAGGAGCATATGCAGTATGTGCAAGGGGAAAATGACAATACAAAAGTGGATTAAATTAAGAGTTTTGTATTATATATGAATTTGTGCAAGCAAAGAAAGTGAGAGATGATGCTATAATTAGAAATGAACAAATGAACTCAAATATTCTTGAACTTAAGAATTCCATGGAAAAAATACAATTGGAAATAGATGATAGGGAAAAGGAAAAATTAGATCTAAGTGTAGAAAAACATAATCAATTGGGTGGAGACATGAAATTATTATCTAAAAAGGTACAGTGTGTTTTCCAATAGTGGAAATAACTAACAAGGGACAGTGTGTTTTCCAAAAAGGGACAGTGTGTTTTCCAACATTAGAAAATACTAATAGGGATAGTGTGTTTTCCAACAGGGACAGTGTGTTTTCCAACAAGGTACAAATAAATGCTCACATTATTTGCAGTGTTGGAAAACACACTATCCCTTGTCAATTATTTCCTACACAGGGGACAGTGTGTTTTCCAACACTACAAATTCATAAGGAAATAATTGACAAGGGACAGTGTGTTTTCCAACACTGTAAATAATGTGAGCATTTTTTTGTTCCCTGTTGGAAAACACACTGTCCCCTATTGGAAAACACACTGTCCCCTATTGGAAAACACATTGTCCCCTATTAGTTATTTCCAATGTTGTTCTAAAATTTGAAGGTGAACTTCATTACATAACTCACAAGAGACGGAGTGTTTTCCATCACTGCAAATTCATAAGGAAATAACTGACAAGGGATAGTGTATTTTCCAACACTACAAATAATGTGAGCATTTTTTTGTTCCAATCAAATGAAGAAAGTGAAATGTATTTTTTATTGTACCAAAGAGTTGTTCTAAAATTTGAAGGTGGACTTCATTACATTGTTGGTGTGTATGAAACAAAAAAAAAATCATAAGGAAATAATTTACAAGGGATAGTGTGTTTTCCAACATTGCAAATAATGTGAGCATTTTTTTGTTCCAATTAGACGAAGAAAGGGAAATGTCATTTTTATTGCATGAAATTTAAGTCCCTTACAATTTTTTGAAATAGTTTTCAATATCATTGAAAGAATTATATCTTCCTCTTCTTGTTCATCCACAACTTGTTCGATAAAGAGTTCATTCTCTAGATTGCTTATTTTTCTTTAAATTTCTTAATCATAACTTTAATCACAAACAAAACCAATGTATAAATTATAATATTTAGAGTTGATAAGTAATACAATGCTCTTCACAATGTTCTACACACAACCTCTCTCCCTAACTCTCTCTATACCTATCTCTTTTAAATGTGGTTATGATGTTAAATAATGAAATAAAAGAAAATTTTCACTTGTATGATGATGTCTAGAGATAAGGTGGATGGTCCTCATATCCTACCTATCTACATGTGCTCCTTACCTCTCTCTCTATCTCTCCCTCACACACACAACCTCTCTCCACCTACCCACTAGCCTATAAAAAACTATCTAAAAAAGGATGTACATGCCTATAAAACAGGAATCGCTTACCCACTAGCCATATGACATTTCATGGGCATCATTGTGTGTTAAATGACAATTGTTCATATCACAAAATGATAAAAAGTGTATATGCTAAGTATATGCTCCATTATTTTACCCTTGTGAAATCATATGCAATTGGTTTCGAATAACAAAAATAAATGAAGTAAAATCTCCTATTTGGAATAGGAAAAATAAAAGATATAAAAAACAATATTGAAAGAACTTGGTTGTTCATGTATGGCAGAAATAAAAGCACAGACTGGTCGCTCCTCCAAAAATATGAAATATCCAGTTGTGTAACTTATTAAGATCAGAGGATTCTTTTATTTTTTAAATTGTATCTTTTTGGTAAAGGTGGGTTGTGCTCTCTCATCATTACATTCCAATGTGAAGCTATTCAAGCCGATAATTGAGCTCTATTTGATTTACTGCACCAAATTGTGCTATGTATAACTTCCCACACCTGTCTTTGTAACTGCATGATTATCCTCTGTTCATCTTGAGTGTATACACAAAGGAAGGATTTTCATACCCATTGGCTCTCCTGACATATTCTACTACACCCCAAGAAATGACCATTGTTAAAAGCACCTGTAGATCTGGTATTGAGGGCTGCAATAGAGGCAAACACGAAACAAAACCTAAGAGGACCCAAATGCAGAGTGGAGCAGAAAATTTAGGCATAAATTTAGGTGGGACAACAAGTTTAGATGGCAATGTTGTGGTAGTTCAAAAATAAATGCTCACCCATTAATGGGAAATTTAGGTCAGACAACCATTTCAATTTACCTGGTGGTTGTGAATAAATTTGGCGCATCCTGGATTAATATACTACTTGCTATTAAATAGTTGTGTGAGGTTGACGGACTTGGATGTTACAAATAGCAGACTGGTCGGTGGTACGGGCTAATCATTGATAGTTAGTGCAAATACATGATTAAGGAAATTAATAAGGGATTAGAAGCAAGTGGGAGATTATGGAGGATGTGACATTAATCTTGATTAAGGAGTGCACATCCTAATCATGGATTAATTAACTTAATCCAAATTAAAAGAGGGTTATGGAGGATGTGACAAGGAGAGAGAAAAAGGAAGAATTTATAATTGATTTTAAAAAGGTCAAATGACTAAATTAAATAAATCGATATGTTTATTTAATTTAGAGAGGAAAAGGTGTAAGGTAAAGTATTTAATTGTTAAATTAAATACTTTAGGGACTTTAGGATTAATTAAATAAATCATTTAATTAATATTGATGAAATAGATGAATAAAGTAGACGGGTTTGACCATGTGGGAACTTGGTCAAATTTGGATGTCTACACATACAAATTTCAAAATTTAAGAACTATATGTAATTTTAATACATGTGTACATACTAACAATAAACTTGAAACATTCACAGAAAGCTCATTTTATGTCTAATGCATATATATATATTACAATTTTCCAACAGGAGAAATCATGATCTAGTAGGTAGTCATAAAACATATACTATTATAAATTCATCATTATAAGTTCATAAATTCCACCAAATTCATAAATTCATGTCACTAAAACCATGATGTCATGGATCTTAAATCTATAGTCTAATTGCTCATTGATGTCATGGATCTTAATGCTTAAATGATGGTATTGGCATAATGTTTCCCTCAAACCATTAATATTTGGCATTAACCTATCTCTGCAAAGCTTTAACGATGTTTGGCATAATATGTGGGTCGTCTATGTTGATTTTACATGCAATTAATGAGTGTTTCTTAGAGTGGTTATTGATGTGAAGTTATTATGTGTACTAACCTTGGACTGCAGATTTAATATGCCAAGTTATGGAAGACACCTCTGGCTGGGCATGCACCATAACGTCCAGTTGAGGAGCCGCTCCAGGTCAAAGGCAGCCGGCAGCAAAGATTCTTCATGTAACCGCCTTGCAGTGGACCGTAATGATCGAGCATGCACGGGCATTGTTGTTGTGCTGGATCTATGCTTGACTTGCATGTCTGACCAGATTCCATGCATGCGTAACTTGTTGTCGCTCCACTTTCCCCTGCTTTCCCTAAATGGCATCCTCCCAGTCGTGGAGTTGACTGCCTTGTTAGTTGTAGTATAAATAATACTTTGATGCTCCTTCTTTTGGGGGATGCACGATCTTACATTGTACTCTCGTTTTCAGTAATACAGATACATTACTCTTTGTATGCGCAATTTACAATGAATGAAAATAAAGATATGAGTTCAAACATTTGAATTGTTGTTAGTTTACAGGATACTTATCCAAGGGGGCCCACTTGGTGAGCAATATGTTCTCTTAGTTTAGCAGTAGCTTAGTATTACTTGTCATTTGATACTTAGTTTGAAATCTGGCATTGACTGTTCCTGCAGCCACTAGAAGTCCATTTTGTGTATGTTCCTGTAGCCAAAGCAAACAGAGTAGTTCATGTTTGTTGCTCAAAGCTTTCATTCTCGCTTTGCATTTCAGTTCAACATAGTTGTTGGTTGATGCTTAATGTTTGCTTTATTTCCTTTTTAGCAATTTACTTTCAGCATTATGTCTCTTAATTGTAGTATGCAGTGACTACTTGAGCCCCTAGTGCACATACAGTGCTAACCCATTTCAAGTTTACGTCCTTGGGTTGACAAGTTAAATGCACCTTCATAGTGGTTGAATGACTATTCAAGTTAGATGTCCAATTTTTGAATTGTGGTTGTAGAAGCCCAGTTATGAAATCATTGTAGGAGATGGACACCTCCCTTTCTAGAATTTCTACATATTCTTGGGCTAGTTGTTTCTCCCTATTGAATTTTGCCTTCCTCATTCACCATTTGATGATTTGTTCATTTATCTCTTGAATTTCTTCTTGTAGTCTTGTTTTCTCCTCAAAAATATTCCTAAAGTGTTATTTATTTCATTCTTTCAACATCACTTTCACATACATGAGCTTCTCGAACAAAGAGTACATCTTAGGTCCTTCGCCCCCCACACTGCAATTCCACCATTCTGCCATCCCCCATAGAGCTATCTCTTAGCCACATTCACAAACTTGATAGGGCTTCTCAAAGGAAGATGATCTAGATAGAAAATTAGCTGGATTGTATAGTGATTTGTTCCACTTATAGGAAAAATCCTAGTCTCACAAGTGGTCAAGATTGCCTCCCATTCCCCAATGAGTAGAAATCTATCAATCCTTCTTGTTATTGATGAGATCCCTCTTCTTCTATTCGTCCAAGTGTAAAGGCCATTTTTTGTCTCCACATCTCTGGCCCCAACTTCAGTAATAAAATGTTGGAAATCTCTTTGAAACTGGGATAATTTAGATGACACCCCCCCATTTTTTCTAAGTTGTTTCTACTTGCATTGAAATCACCAACTATAATTAATTTTTTCCCTGGAAAATTTTGACCAATTTCTACAAGATGATTCCATAAATCTCTCTTGGCATTTGTTGTTATTTGGCCATATACATTAATTATGTACATCTCTTATGCGAACCACTGATTCATGATTTTGATCAACTACCAATATGAGTGTGACAATAACTTTTGATATTACTTTCTTTGGATTCCACAGTACTCCTAATCCCCCTAAAGCTCCTTGAATTGGTTCCATTATGCCTTCTAAAAACTTACATTTAACCATCAAAATAGTTGCTTTTTTTGAGAGTTTTGTTTTGTGCAATAAAATTATGTTACTGCTCATTTGATCAAATTGACCCCTGATCAAGTGCTTTGTATTAGGGGCGTTTAAGCCCTTAACATTTCAAGTTGTGATTTTCATGGCAACCCTAGAAGGTTAACACCCTCCCTTGACTTGAGCTTCATCTTCCCCTTGGCACAACCTACAATTTCCAACTTATGACTTTGTTCAATGGTTCTCTTCCATGCTAGTCTACTTTGCCTTCCTCAACTTCATCATGAATTTCTTGACTCGATTCTTCTTTGTTCTCACCATCCCCTCCTTTCTATCTCCCCACCAAATCCCTTTCTTCTCCAACCATTAATCAAAAACCTTTTAATAAAGCACAACTAGCTCATCTCTATCTTCCTTTTCCCTTGCTCATTTACACAGTCTACCCATTTCCACTTCATGCTTTTGCTCAACATTCTTCTCTATCTCTAAAGTCACCTGCTCCTTAACAATCTCTACTTCATTTTCTTCCTCATACTCCTCCCCATCTACTTGAACTTCCCTAAGGTTTCCATGATCTTTTGTCTACCCTTTCTTATTGGCTACATCCCGATTCCCTATTTTGCTTTCCTCCCTATTATCATTTTTCCCTTATGTGGTTTGCTTTCTTATACATTTGAAATTTGAATGGCCTTTGGACTAACACTTTGCACATGTGATTAATTGATCCTCCCTCTCTATCTTTGAACACCATATTTCATCTATCCATATAAATTTATTATAATAAATAACAATCTAACTTAGTGTTAGCATGTAAATGGAGTTAATTATTACAATCAAATATAAATATTTGATAATAATGATGCTTTCAAAATTTATTTAAAAATACAAATTAACATTAAACAATTAATCAACTTACATCAAAATTTCTTAAAAGATTTTTATTATTAAAATAAATAATTAATATTACAAACCTAACAAAAATTTGTAAACCTTAATTCAAAAATAAATAATAATTTTAAAACTAGTAAACCCTCATTTATAATTTTACCAAATCCTATAAACAAAAATTTGATCCCCACAACATAATTCTTTGAAAATGTCCCGTTGATAATTGAGTTTAACAAGAAAAACAAAATTCTCTATACAAACGCCAAACCACCTATCAAACGCTATGTCCTGAACGATGATCCATGACAAGTTAACAAGAGCTACTACAGGGAACTACATTCTATAGAAATGCACCAAACTTCACAATTTCGTATTCTTAACATCTTTTTGCTTTGAATAAAGCTGGGTGCACAACTTCTATGAAACCAAAACGATAGACGCTTTTACTGTTACCAAAATCAAAACTTTGAGAACACGTGAAGTATTGTTTCACTTTATCGCCCACCTGGATTTACTATCCTCCTCTTTGACAGTGAAATTTTGGTCTCCGGGAAGCGCTCAGCAAGATCGTTTACAATTTGTAGAGCACCATCAAACCCATCAAGAGCACCATCGTTTTAAAATCGCCTCAAATGCCTCCTGGCTTAGGCTAACGAATTTAAGATAGCATGTTACAAGTTGAGGGAAACCCTTAAATTGGGCAGGCACCTTTCTCACCATAAAATAATCGAGAGACACAGATTTGAGTGTCACACATGAAAAGATCGACTCGGAAACCTCCATCGGATTGTCCCTATTTTTCAAATCTATGCACTTCACACCTGATAAAGAAATCCACAGAAGCCACTTGTCAATGCTACTTCCAAACCCATCACAATTGCAAAGCTCAAAAGTTTCCAGGCCACCACACTGCAAAAAAATAATCTTGTTGATTATATCTTCAGGCTTAATTTGGCGAGTCAGGCTGTTCATTGTAGGAGTAGTAAAGATAGAATAAAAAAACTCATGAGAATACTTGAGATGGGGCAACCAAGTCAGGATGTTCATTGTACAGATACAATCAAAAAACTCATCAGAAAACTTGAGATGGGGCAACCGAGTCCACGCTCTGCACCATCTTCGAGAAACCGCAGAAAAGCGAACGGCTTCCTTCAGAGGGAGTCTTGTTAAAATCTGAGAACACAACAGATCGTTTGGAAAATTCATGAGATCTATTTTACCCATTTCTTCCCTAGACCTTCAAATTGCAGTGAGAAAATATTTATAGCTCAAAAAATGACGTAGAAAATATTTGTAAATTTCGGCTGCAATATTAAAACAAAAACAGGTTAACATTTTCTTTCAGAAAAATACATGAACTGAAAGTTGAAAAAATAAATATACTGTACTGACCATTCTGTGATACAAGTTTATTTTTGCTCACAATTCACACATCGCAAGACTCTATGGCGTGCCTTTGGATGTAATCCACTTTGCCTGGTGCTATCATCTTCATCTTTCTGTTCATTCTTCTCAACCAGGCTCTGCTTTGAGGGCGCCGCTAATCCTCCTTAAGAAAAAGGCATGTTCATCATTTTAAAACTCCCGCCCATCATTTTAAATCTCCCGCGTTTAAAATTCCTGCTTGTTTTAAATCTCTCAGTTTTTACAATTTCCGCTTTTTGACAACAGGAGGCATTGATGGGACTCGGAGGTGATGGCTTAACAAGGACAGTAGGGTTCAATAACTCAGACCGTTACCAGCAGACAGTACAGCAGCCTCGTGGGTCACAACGATGTATGATACATGATGGGGCAGGCATCCAGAAAAATGCAAAACACCTCGCTGCGAGTCATTGTTCGAGCCCCGAGCCGTCCATGTTGTTCTGCATGTGCACAAACACAGCGGGATTGAGGGTTGAATCGAGAATGGGATTCTCGTCGGGAAGACCGCCTGGAATGCATTCAAAGTGTATGTCCAGGTTGAGCCGTTGCAGATACTCCCTGGCCTGTATTACTTTGGCCTGATAAAAGTCAAAATTGACGAAGGTAACGAGCACACCTCTGGAGGCCAAGCTCTTTGAAAACTACAGCTTAGGATTGCTGTGGCCTACTGCTGGGTATGATACTACCACAGCGTGACCCTTCCTCCCTGCATTTGCAGCCATGTCTCTTCCTCTTCCTTATCCTTTCCCTCACCTTAATGGCAGCACAACCAAAAAGTCCAAGCGGGTAGATGTTACACGTTATAGGACGACATTCAAACAAGGGGAGTACTAATGTGCCTCTAAATGAAGGGTGTAGTGCATTTGTACTCAATATGTGGGGCCTACTTTCAAGGTATGTAGTGCTTATATTGAACACATCAATGGTTTAAATTTAGGGGGTCTAAATGAAAGCATCTTGTTGTTCCGACATCCAATCCCTCATTTGAGGGAATGTCACATCAACATTGTCACTTACATTAAAAAGTTTGTTCCGACATCCAATCCCTCATTTGTGTGTTAATGGAGGGAATGTCACATCAACATTGTCACTTGCATTAAAAAGTTTGTCTGATGTAGGGGAGAGGGCCCAATAGTGGTGCACCCTAACTTTATGGGTCAACATAGCAATAAACATGCTACATTGACATTAAAAAATGATATCCTCGAGTGGCCAAAGATGTGGACAATTCAAATATTTTGTTTCACCCTCGTAGATCGAGAAAAAGAGTGTCATCAACATGCTTTTTGTTGAGGGGTCATAATAGACCCCAAAAAAAGTTAGACTAATAGTGGTGCATTAAGTCATTTTTTTAGTGCGTCAATGTGGCATCATATGATTTGTTGTTTTTTGAATGTAATGGGCATATTTTGTTCAACTATTGGATCCTCTCTTACAATTACTAGATCCATACTTTTAAAATATTGGGCTTTGAATGTACATGTACTATGACAACTATTGGTACCCACACCACTATTGGACCCTCTCCCCTAGTGCAAATTATAAGAGGCGAAAAAAAGAAGAAGAAATAATTGAATCTTATTTATTTAATTTTGTGAAAAAAGTTTTAAAAATTAAATTTAAATAATTAAATTATAAATTAATATTTTAACAGGTAATTATTAAAGTCTATTAGTTCGTATATTTTTGAAAATGATCATTAGATTTCTAATGAAT
Organism: Sequoia sempervirens; assembly: GCA_007258455.2. NCBI lineage: Eukaryota > Viridiplantae > Streptophyta > Pinopsida > Cupressales > Cupressaceae > Sequoia > Sequoia sempervirens. Next base: position 9,401 of record VDFB02047499.1, read on the forward strand.
TTTTTGGCTCATTTAATTTCTAATATATTAATCACCGAAAATCAAGCTCTCTATTTTGCACATGTGGAAAAATAGTAGATTATAAAAAAAAAAATTGAAAAATATGAGTGCACCAAATATTGAAGTCCTTGATCCAACCAAAAAAAGAAAAGAATTTTGGTACATACAAAAAAAGTTACGTGTTATATGGTTACGCTATGTCTGAATTGTAATTGGTTTTACTTTGAAACTTGATTAAACAAAAAAATTTCAATAAAAAACTATCTAACCAAGTGGAAGCACTAGATATCGAAGTTACAAATATAAATTTGAAATAATTTGAATTTTATCCTTCATAGAAAAAAAGTTATGCATTATATGGTGAGCGTCACTTTGTAAAAATGTTGTTTTTTGAAAAAAAACTAGTTTTCAAGGGAGATGGAAAAAGAAGTGCAATCTGATTCCAAAAATTTTGAAAAAAAATATTTAGAATCTACAGACAAAATGTCATGAAACTCTAGTTTGCATCATCTTCAAATTCCTCATGGTTTAGCTGCTATAGGTGCCCAAAAGTGAAGATTTAGTTTTAAAAAATTATTTTAGTGTCCAGTTTGGCCAAAAATTGTAAACCACTATTGTGGGAACACTCTTGCATATAACAATTTTCTACCTCCTCTATTTAATGGTCATCGACCAATCATGTTACAAGGCATATAAAATTGTTGGCTCCAAACATCATCCCAATAAAAGTTTTAAACTACAATATCCACCATACCAAGTCTAAAAAATAAAAAATCATACAATTGAAATGCCAAATAACCCATCCACATCTACCATCCCCTATTATAATAGAACATCTCACATAAATTACAAAAAACCTACTTCAAAAATGCATCATATCTTGGCATAAAATTTTTATCTTAAGGACTCTCATGGTATTCTATCAAGGTGTGCATATTTCGATAAGGTCACCCCAATATATGAAAAAAGATAAAAGTAACATCCATGTGTTGTATACAAGTTTCATGATCTTGACATGGCAACTCCTCAAGGTAGCTCACTATTAGAATATCATGACACCAACTAAAAGGAACACAACATATTGAGAGGGGGTGGAGTGAATTAGTATATAAAATATATTTAAAACTCTTTAATTCAACACGAATCTCCAAACTTGAATCACCAAACATGTTCGCATTGGTTGTCATTGATGTCAACACTTGGTGAGTTTGTTGGCATTGGTTGTCAACACTTGGGGAGATTGTGTAGGTGTGAGTTGCCATTAATGCCAAATGGGGAGATTGTTGGAAAATTGGTTGTCATTGATGTCAACACTTAGTGTGTTTGTTGGCATTGGTTGTCAACACTTGGGGAGATTGTGTAGGTGTGTGTTGACAATAATGCCAAAGGGGGAGATTGTTGGAAAATTGGTTGTGATTGATGTCAACACTTGATGAGTTTGTTGGCATTGGTTGTCAACACTTGGGAAGATTGTTACACATATTTGTGACATTGTTGTTTGACATGGGTTGTCATTGGTGCCTATGTCTACACTCAGTTTGGGTTGTTATTGGTGTTTTTTGTTGTGGTGCTTTTAGTTGTAATGTTGTTGATAGTCTATGATGATTGGTTGGTATTAGTTGTATGCTATGCATTTGATGTTGTTGATGTTCATGGTGCGTTGTCATGCCTTAGTTGATATCAAGTAAATTTGTATTGAGTATGGTTGTTGCAGAAGAGATAATATCATGATGATATATTAAGATGAGGATTAGAAGTAATGTTGATGGTGTATAGATGTTGTTGATGGTATCCAATATGTTGTATGCTCTCTCCTATCATTCATGAGGAAGTATGTATTGTTGCAAGGAAGTTCTAGTCTTTACAAGTTGGTGAAAGTTTTTCTTTCAGTAAGTTCTGTTGAAGACTATTTGGGAGAATGCTTTGCATTCCTCTACCTTTGATGATTTGGTCTTGTCATTTGGGATTTGGTGTTTTTGTTTTATGGATGTTACACTCCTATCATTTTAGTTGACTAGTGTTGTCAAGGAGGTTTATGTTATTTGCAATGTTTTGGTAGTTTTGTTGGTTGTTTAGATTGATCAAGAAAATTCTATGCATTTCATTACATTGATGTTTCTACTTCAATGGCTTGGTAGACATTCTCTTAATGCTTGTGCAATGTCTTAGTTCAGGCTTCATGTAGTAAGTGTACCACAAGTTGGTCTGTAAATGTTCCATCTCTTATTTGTGTATTATGTGCTTCTGGGATGAAGTATTCTATTTTTTTTAGTTTGTGGTGGATGCTTGTGGCATGACATTGTGAAAGGAGTATATGTAAGTGTTTTTGTATGTTCAGAAGACATCTCTCTATGATCCACATATCAATAATTGGTATCTTTGGTTCTGTAAATTGTGTTGAGTTGGTTTTTTGGGAAATTTTTAGATTTTTGGTCAACATGGATTGTTATCTTGCTTCAGGTATGTGCATGGGGGTATGTGCTAGCATTTGATGTTTGTTCCTCTCTATCTTTTGGATAGGACCACATTATGTTTTTATGGCCGACCTTTTTGGAATAATTTTTTGTATTCTATTTTGGGTGACCTAATTGATGTTTGGAGATCTTGTGAAGGGTATAAATGAAAGAAAAAAATAGTTGCAAGTTGATGAAGTATGGTATGTTGTGAAAGCATAAAATAATGTAGTGAGTTGTGAAAAGGAAAGAGAAATGAGCTTTAAAGCCTCATTAGGAAAAGTGTATTGTTGAAAAATATTCTAATTCTATGTTTTCATGTATCCTACTATCAGATAGTGAGTCTCTTTAGCAAGTCCTTGTAATTTGTATCTTTCCTTGGGGTTGTGTGTCTCAATATTACAAGTCTGTTGTATTTTCCCCTAAGGTTGTGTGCCTTAGCCTACAACTCTTTAGGAAGTGAATTTTAAATAAATTGTAAATTTGTAAGCAGTGAGCTTCCTATATTGTGAGATTTCTCACTGTGGTTCTTTCCTTCTTAGGTTTTACACATAAATCTAGTGTTATATTTTGTATGTGTGTTCATTCCTTTATCTTTCATTGTTGTTGATTTGGACATGTATTGTTGATTTGATTAAGGAGTGGGATCTATTGACGATCTTATTAAAGGTCTAAAATTGCATATTGTTGAAGGGTTTAAGATCTAAAAGGGTTCAAGTTTTGATATAGATATTGATTCACCCCCCTCTCAGTATCTGGGTGTATTAAATAATTTGTGTCACATCCAAGTTCCTCTTAAGAAGCTTAATTCCTTGAGGAAAGGTACGAGATAGCACATGATGGAAGGCCTTAGGTTTGATATGAAAAATTACACCTTTTCGAAATTAAGAATGAAAGGTCATCTAAACTCTCTAGGGTTTTGTGTTTTACAATCTATCAAAGATGGTTATACTACTCCTATTGCTCCTCTAATAGATCTAGCAGATATTAAGTTGTATAAGAACAATTCCAAGGCTAAGAATTCTATTTTGTGTTGATTAGTTGATTCAGAAATTTTGAAGGTGATGAATTGTAGTTCTTCAAAGGATGTTTGGGGAAAACTTAGTATAACCTATGAAGGATACAATAAAGTAAAGCAAGCTAAGATGCAAATTTTTAAGAGCATATTTGAGACCATGAGGATGATAGAGGATGAAGATATTGCTAGTTATTTTCTCTAAGTGGATGAAGTTGTTACTGGCATCAGAGGTCTTAGTGGAGAAGGGTTAGTACAAAATCATGGGGGTCCAAACTAGGCCCTTAAGTGGCAATGAAAACTTAAAAAAAATAGACTTAGTCAACTTGACATGAAAATTTGAATAAATTATTAACATAATTTGGAAAATATGTAAGAACAAAATTTATAGAAAATTTTATGTAGTTTCTAATATACTATTCCTTTGTTGGAAAAAAGTACATCTATTTGGTGAAATTTTGAAATTTCAATTTTAGTAGTACTAAATTTTTCAAGAAAAATAAAAAGCAGGTGTATGTCTGACCAACCTAATTACAAGAAAAAAGTAATATATTTATTTGAAAATTTTAATTTAAGTAGATGAAACATGCCCGAATGTGTCACATTTTTATTTAAAAAATTTGCAAGTAAATAATTAGTTATGATTTTTTTATTAACTTTTTTTAGAAAATATTAAAACCTGTTTGTCTAACAGCCATAAAATGGTAAAAAATTTATGAAATTCAATTTTTTTTTTATTCCTATAGTATGGGAATCATAGAATGTGCTACATCTTTTGGATTCAAAAATGGTGAAATCCTTTAAGAATTATAGATTTTTTCAATTAGCATATCAATTAGGACTTTAGCTAGAATGTATGTATAAAATCAATAATAATTATTTATTTAATTCCAAATAAGGCATATCTTATATTTTTGGAAAGTTGACAATTTTCTCAATAAACCATTTTCGTTTCATCAAATTTGGATAAAAAAAGGTCGCCATCCATTTTGGCCATATCACCACTTTTTGGACCCCCATGATCCTGCACTCACCCAAAAGTAAAAAAGATGATATTGCGAAAGAAGGTTATGTGATCTCTCCCTAAATCTTATAGTCATAAGGTGCTTTCTATTGAATAATTTAAGGACTTTGATTTGTATTTAGTAGATGAAATGTTTGGTGCTCTTACAACATTTGAAATGAGAGAGTTTGACAAAGATGTTCCAAAGAAGGAAGTTGCATTCAAAGCCAATAAAAATATAGAAGATGAATCTATGGATTAGAATGATAAATATGATGAAATTGAAGAAAAAATTGTAAGAATATTGAAGAAGGAACCAACAAATAAAAGGTAAGTTACATTTCAAGTGTTTCATTTATTGGAGGATTGGTCATTTGTATCCAAATGTCCTCATAAAGAATCATAGGATAGTAACAAAAGATAGAGGTTAAAGGGGATCTTTATTCCAAGGAGATTAGATGTTCCTCACAAGATTAAGATAATGATTCAAATGATGAAACCCTATTCATGACCTTGAAAGGTGGCAATGAAAAGAATGATATTGAACAATATAGGAAATTTGATACTTTGCAGGCTGGAAAAATTAATGAAAGATCTATCGCTATGTGGACTTCCTTTCATGCAAAGGAAGAAGAAAATTATTGGGTGATTGAAAATGGTTTCTCTAACCACATGAGTGGTGACAAGGGAAGGTTCATAAATCTTAAGAAGTGTAATGGTGGAATTGTCAAGTTTGGTGGTGATAATAAAATAATTAAATTTGAGCCAAAATAGGTTGGTAAAGGGTATGGGTTCCCTAGAACAAACCCATTTAGGAATTTTAAATATTGTGTATTAAATATTTAATTTTAATTTCTAATTATATTTTGATTTGTTTTAAATAGATATTTAAATGGGAAAAATAAAAGTATAATTAGGTCAAAGCACTTGTAGGGAAGATAAACCTAGTGTGAATTTTTCATGAATGATACTTTGTGATGCTACACTAAGAATAGTGGGTATGATCTTATAGGAAAGGGGGAAAGTAATATAGAAACACATTACATCACCACATGACTTCTAAGAGAAAAAAAAGCTTGACAATTTTTATGTTGTTTCATTGGATATTCAATGCAACTTGATAGGGATACAATTCCGATTACCTATTGAATTTTGGTTGTCATTCATGTCAAAATTATGTTTGAGAGTGTTTAAGGTTGATACATTTGGTTTCTAGTGATTTCATAAGTGATATGTTGTTTGGATGATAAATTGGTTTCCAAAGACTCTTAAAGATGCTCCATATTTCTTTGTAGGTGATGGTTTGTGTTGTGCATGTTTTGCACACACGCCCCGCCGTAGGCAGGGACCCCCTTTTTTTTGCTCTTGACAAGCTGCTTTGCTCTTGTCTTGTTTTGTGTGCCCCATTTCCAAGCCCAAATTGGTCATGTGCCTTCAAACGATCAAATCCCCTACCCAAATTCACCTGCTTGGGGTATTCAAATCTGTGGAGAAATAAAGTACCCCATCCCCTTTCTGCCTTTTGTCATGCTTTGGTTGTTTCGGAAACATCCGTGGACCCCTGTCGGTCCAGTTTCCACATTTTTGGCTTCGGGGACAACTTTTTGGTGGATTTGGAATGTGTTTGGAGTGTTTCAGTGAATTGCCAAGGTTTTGTCAAAGTTTGGTTAAGTTTCGGTGGTTCCAGAGCTTCGTCCCTCTTTTGCTGTTTTGGAAACATCCGTGGATCCCTGCCGGTCCCGTTTCCACATTTTTGACTTTGGGGCCAACTTGTTGGTGGATCTGAGATGTGTTTGTGGTCCCTAAGTGAACTGCCAAGGTTTCGTTGATGTTCCATTAAGTTTCGATGGTTTCGAAACTTTCCCTCCGGAATTCCTTTCCTCCTTGGTTGTTTGGAAACATCCGTGGACCCCCATCGCTCCCGTTTCCTCATTTTTGAATTTGGGGTCACTCTTTTTTGGATCTGGGATGTGTTTGATGTGCTTAAATGAACTATCAAAGTTTCGTCAAAGTTTGGTTAAGTTTCGGTGGTTTCGAAGCTTCGTCCCCCTTTTGCTGTTTGGAACATCCGTTGGCTCAGGGCGACCTGGCCTCCGGAGCCCGGCCCCTCCGTGGCCGTTTTCGGGGTTCCGCCTCTCCGTCGCTGTTTTGGAACTTCTGACGGCTGCCTTCCTCCCGGCCTCTGGAGCCCGGCCCCTCCGTGGCCGTTTCTGGGGTTCTGCCTCTCCGTCGCTGTTTTGGAACTTCTGACGGCTGCCTTCCTTCGGCCCTTAGGAGCCCGGCCCCTCCGTGGCCGTTTCCGAGGTTTCGCCTCTCCGTTGCCATTTTGGAACTTCCGATGGCTATCTTCCTTCCACCCTCCGGAGCCCGGCCCCTCCGTGGCCGTTTTCGGAGTTCATCCCTCTTTGGCTGTTTGGAACTTCTAGTGGCCATCTCCTTCGCGCTCTTTGGAACCCGGGCCCTCTGTGGCCATTTTCGGGGCTTCCTCCCTCCTTGGTTGTTTTGCATATCTGGGAGCTCGCCTCCTTCCCGGCTGTTTTGAACATCCGAGAGCCTGCCTCCTTCCCAGCTATTTTGAACATCCGGGAGCTCGCCTTCTTCCCGACTGTTTTGAACATCTGGGAGCCTGCCTCCTTCCCGGCTATTTTTGAACATCTGGGAGCCTTCCTTCTTCCCGACTATTTTGAACATCTGGGAGCCTGCCTCCTTCCCAGCTATTTTGAACATCCAGGAGCCTGCCTCCTTCCTTGCTGTTTTGAACATCCGGGAGCCCGCCTTCTTCCCGGTTGTTTTGACTTCCGTTTGCTGTCTGCCTTCTGGCTTTCTTCCGCCATCTTTCCGCCCTCTGGCGCTCGCACCCTTGAAGCATGCATTAATGTTTATGGTCCAAAAGAGCTCCAAATATGAATATCAAGATATTTTGATGATGCATGGATAGATCTAACAAGGAATTTTTAGGTTTGACTGACATTTTCCTTAACTCATGTATAAATGCACTTACGACACTTCGTGTTTGCAGGAGTTAAGAAGCCTTCCATATGTCTATTGAAGAGGCCTATTGAGGGACTTGTCCTAGCTTTTTCCAAATGATGATGATTTCTAAGGAGCTTTCTGCCCGAATCAGGGGCCACCAATCCATTGATGCCAATCGTCGATGGACTCGTTTGATCAAAGGAAAAACAATGCAAGCACATCAAGCAAAAGGCAACTTTTAGGCAGTCTCTGCTATAGTGAAAAGGGAAATCAGCTAAATGACGAAATTGCTACAGTGACTGGTACTAGATGACAAAACAGGGAAAAGACAAGGAATGTATTTTTAATTGTTGAATATTGTGGGGTAGGTGAAACCCTAATGTAATTGAATCTGAGCCACTCAATACAAATTGATCCTAGCCATTCATTTGGGCTTTGGAAAACTATAAATAGGGGCTTGCCCCTCATTTGTAAGTGTTCGAGAATTGATGTAAGAGGCATTTGCAGCAATAGAAGACAACATTGGATGATTTTATGGATGTTCTCTTTGATTTTGCTCATCTTGCATGCATGGTTCTTCCTTCCATGTTAGTTTTAATGTTAGTTTTTTGAATGGAGGTGATAATGGAAATTGCTGTTTTGGTATTTGATGAGCTTTCAGCCCATACTTTTAGCACTTGTTGATGACAAGCTACTGTGCAAAGTTAGCTTGGGCTCCTTTACTCCAATGCTGCAACTTAGTTCAATTGCATGTTCATGATGTGCATGTGCAATCTGAAAATCAGCAGTCCTTAGAAGATTGCACTGGTTTTGTGCAACTATAGGTTTCTCTTGGCCAAGCAAAGGAAACCCGGTTTAGGAAGCACTGTCTGCTAGCAACCACCATTATTCTTGTTCATCTGTGGCCACAGGATTAAGAATAGCTTTCTTAACCCTTCTCCTTTTGCTATTTCTTTTTAATCCTTGGTTAGAGTAGGACCCAAAGCATCACCATGGAGGCCAAATCGGATGAACTTGATGAGTTTTGACTATTTTGAGTGGACAGCCAGCTTTGTTCATTCACTTCGGTACTTTGAAGCGCATTTTGCAAACCAACTCCATGCTTTGTAACTCATCCATTAGAAATTACGCCTTGTGATTCCAATAAAATCACATCAAACTACTGAGGTATCTAAGCCTTGTCATGACCTGACATCCGAGAGACCTTGGGATAGTGTTCTGCAATTCGATTGTGGGAGATTGTCTTTCAAGAGAGGTAGTGCACCTACGCACTGCTTGTGTTGAAAAGTGCATAAAGAGCATCCAACATAGCTGAAGGCAGAATCTTTGCTACATCACTCTTGTACATGCACGCCCCTCCTCCCCGCACTCAACAGAACTGGCGCTCGAAGGAGGGCTGAACGAAAGGAAATGTCTGCTACATCACTCTTGTACATGCGCGCCCCTCCCCCCCGCACTCAACACAACTGGCGCTAGAAGGAGGGCATGACATGTTGAGGCTATGAAGCTAAAAGTTGGAAATCAAAAGGAGCACTTGCAAAGAAGAAATCTGAGATAGGAGATCTCTTTAATTCAAAAATTAGAAAATTTTGAAGGCAAACAAGTGCTGAGTCGAAATGGAGCAACTTTTGCAAATCAACATCACTCAGCTGCATGCAAATTTGAAAAAGAGACTGAAGAAGCCATTGGAGCAATTTGCGTTGGTGGATAGATGTCAGATCCATTGCACTTGCAGGCATAGTGAATTGGGATGTCTAACATTCTTGGACAAAATTGAGAAGGTCTTGCAGGGAGAAATTCCCTTTTGGGAAATATTCTAGCCCTTGGCCCCCACAGATCTGGAGGAAGAATTGACAACCATGGCAGCCAAGGCATTCAAGGAGTTGATCGAGGAAAATTTGAGCAGCAAGGATGGACCAAGATTGGAGGAAATATTAATGTCTTGTTGGTGCAGATTTCACAATGCACCCCACTCTGAATTCACTTGCTCATCATGCACAAAAATCATTGCTCAAGCTAGGGGTTGTTCGAACAAGTTGGAGCAACCAACTCTCAATGAAGATAAGTTATCCCAGGAGGAAGAAGAGTTGTTAACATCCGGAGGACAGCAAAATAAAGATGAACCAAGAAATTTGACACAAATTGGTGTTGGGATAGCAGATATAGAAAATGAAAACCAAGAGGGAGGAGCTGAAAGTCTTGGGACAGCAAGGTGCATTGGTGAAAATATGATTGTAACCAGTTTAGTAGGTTTTCCCTCCGTTGAAGAAGAGCAGTCCTCCACTCAAGAAGAGGAACGAATGGAAATTGAAGAGGAATTAACAGAATTTGCAGCAGCATATGATAGGACAGCCAACGCAAATGCTAAAAATCAAGAAGAGGAGGTTGAAAGCCTTGGGGCAGCAGAAGGAGATGATCAAAGCATGAGCAAAATCAGGTCGGAAGACCTCTCCTTCATAAATGGCAGTGATCGAGAATCTAAAAATGCAGATTTGGGGGAGTGGGAACAACCACTCGCTATGGCTATCTACCATCATGCTTCTTTTTCAAGTGATGAGGAAGACTCGATCATGGATAGATATGACCAACTAGTCTCTAGACTAGTGAGGGATTGGACTGAGTTGAAATACCAAGATGATTTGGAGATATTGCTGCTCCCAAATTGGTGTCAACTCCATGATTCATCGCACTCAGAGCTCACATGTAAGCTATGCCAAGAGGCCATCAAACAAGTCAAAGAACAACCAAGGCAACCAAGTGCCCGACTTCCTCTACTTGCTGCCCATATCGAAGTAGAAGACCAAGAGCCTGAGTCAAGTGATGGTTTAGTTGAAGGTGGACATCAAGAGGATGTTGGGGCAGCAATAGAAGGACAGCAATACAGTCTCAGACTTATAAACAATGGAGTAGATCAAGCGGGAATGTTGTCCACCAGTCACCAAGAAGTTCTTCCTCTTAAAGAGTAGTTGTGTACCATGGATGATGGACTTTTTGGCGAGTCTTCAGAGGGAAATTGTGCAGTAGACTTTGGTCCCCTTGATGAGGTTCCATCAATTGATGACTTCTTTCCATTGGGAGTTGCACTACACAGGTATGCTCATGTCGAGGAAGAGCACATCCTAGAAGATGGTAGTGATGAATACATACTCCTTGAGCCCTTCAACAATGATGCACTAGAGTTTCCAAATTGGGAGAGGAGCTCCTTCTCCATTTATAGCAATAGTGACCAAGAGGAAAAAAGTGGGTGCCATGAGGAGATACATGAACAACAAAAGGAAGAAGATAAAGGTGGAGGTGTTTCGATGGCTGCCAACAAATACGACGAGCTTGGTCAATCGCGGGCTGCAACTAAGGGTCCTTCCGCCTCAATCCTTGTAGATTTTCCTTCACAACCAGAGAGCTACAATGAGACAGATTCATGCATGTCATCATCCCATGACATTAAATGTCACAAGAATCAGGTAAACACTTGGGAAGGGAGATGGGACAGCATGCTGCCCCTTGAAGACAACAATCAAGAAGAGGTTCTGGCAATGGAAGCCCAGGAAGATGAGGTGTACTTCCTCGAGGAACAACCAATTGGGACTGTGGATATTGCTCACAACTTGGAAGAGTTGTTTGTTGCCTCGTCCCCCCAGCCTTATGCAAGCTTAAGGTCCACAGTGCTGCACCCTCCACCGCGCCTGCCCGAGGCTGCCAATGCAACGATCAAGGATGTTATGCTTATTCTCGACTATCCAACGCTGCCACCTCTGTGTGACGACATCTAGGTTTTATCCTTCCTTGCCCCTATTATTTCACATAATTGCACTTATTATTTTGATTATGGGAATGAGGGAAAACAAACGTGTTTATGGATTAATCATGTGTTCAACGAGCCTCCTCAATTGCTGATTTTTCGTGATGACGTGACTGAACTTGATTGTTGCAACATTAAATTTCCTTTTTTAGAATATAAAGATAAATTTGCATGGTTAAGAACGATAACGATTGTCCGTTTTCTTGTGCATGCTTTTCAAAATCCAATGAGTGTTAATGTCAGCTCACCCTACCTAAACATAGTGCTTTGTAAATATCTTTGTACATAGCTCATTTTTGAGTAGTATAGGTTTCTTGTAAATACTCCGCTTTCTTGCTTTCCTTAGGTTAGTTGGCTTGTGTAGTTTGCTTTCTTTGTTTTCTTTTTGTTTGTTTTTTCTTTGTTGTTGCTTTGCTTGGGGTCCCTTTGCTTTTATTTAGGCACATCTGTGCGCACAACAACCATACTTATCACCTGGGGTTGTTCTACGTATTTCTTTGTCAAACTCTAATCAAATCTTTAGAGTGGATGGTGAAGGTCTTCTGTTAGTGTCAAGTGATCTAGGTGTTTGATTCGAAGAGGATAAGTTGTTGGTTTAGTCTAACTTTGAAGTATTCTGAAATCTTATAGCTCTTACACATCTTAAGAATTTGACGGTCACTATAGGGCCTTTTGTGAAGTCTAGTTAAGTGAAAAATCTAAAATTCTGCTCCAGCGCCACTGTGATTCTCAGCCCTGAGCGTGAGCTTCAATGCTTGCGGGTTGAAATAAAAGAGCTGAAAACAAAAAAGAAAGAAAGAAAGAAATAAAACATTGAAAATTAAAAGAAAGAGAAAATTCAACTTTTCAGGGGTATTCGAACAACTCTATCGGGGCTATGGATGCCCAGCCAGCAGTAGAGCAATGTTCGGGAGAATCACAGCGATAACCTCATCGGGGCTATGGACGCCTGACTGGCAGCGAGGCAATGTCCCAGATGCTTTTGGAGTTAGAATAAACTATGTAGCTTAACTTGACAGAGCTCAGGTTCCTGTAGCAACTGAAGGATAAGAATTAACACAATTGCACACACTTGGATTTTCAACATACTGAAGGTTGGGTTGGCTAGTGGTTTTGATCCTTTGGATTGGGTGTCTGGTTTGTTTGCCCTAGCATGAAGGTCGAAACCAGAGATTCTGGGTTCGTGATTCCAGTTTGTCATCAAAATGCTCTAGAGCATTTCCCCAGCGAGTCGCCATTTGTTATGCATGTTTTGCACACACGCCCCGCCGTAGGCAGGGACCCCCTTTCTTTTGCTCCTGACAGGCTGCTTTGCTCTTGTCTTGTTTTATGTGCCCCATTTCCAAGCCCAAATTGGTCATGTGCCTTCAAACGATCAAATCCCCTACCCAAATTCACCTACTTGGGGTATTCAAATCTGTGGAGAAATAAAGTACCCCATCCCCTTTCTGCCTTTTGTCATACTTTGGTTGTTTCGGAAACATCCGTGGACCCCTGTCGGTCTAGTTTCCACATTTTTGGCTTCGGGGACAACTTGTTGGTGGATTTGGAATGTGTTTGGAGTGTTTCAATGAATTGCCAAGGTTTTGTCAAAGTTTGGTTAAGTTTTGGTGGTTCCGGAGCTTCGTCCCTCTTTTGCTGTTTTGGAAACATCCATGGATCCCTGCCGGTCCCGTTTCCACATTTTTGACTTTGGGGCCAACTTGTTGGTGGATCTAAGATGTGTTTGTAGTCCCTAAGTGAACTGCCAAGGTTTCGTTGATGTTCCATTAAGTTTCGATGGTTTCAGAACTTTCCCTCCGGAATTCCTTTCCTCCTTGGCTGTTTGGAAACATTCGTGGACCCCTGTTGCTCCCGTTTCCTCATTTTTGACTTTGGGGTCACCCTTTTTTGGATCTGGGATGTGTTTGATGTGCTTAAATGAACTATCAAAGTTTCATCAAAGTTTGGTTAAGTTTTGGTGGTTTCGGAGCTTCGTCCCCTTTTGCTGTTTGGAACATCCGTTGGCTCAGGGCAACCCGGCCTCCGGAGCCTGGCCCCTCCATGGTCGTTTTTGGGGTTCCGCCTCTCCGTCGCTGTTTTGGAACTTCCGATGGCTGCCTTCCTCCTGGCCTCCGGAGCCCGGCCCCTCCGTGGCTGTTTCTGGGGTTCTGCCTCTCCGTCGCCGTTTTGGAACTTCTGACGGCTGCCTTCCTTCCGCCCTTCGGAGCCCGGCCCCTCCATGGCCATTTCCGGGGTTTCGCCTCTCCATCACCATTTTGGAACTTCCGACGGCTACCTTCCTTCGACCCTCTGGAGCTCAGCCCCTCCATGGCCGTTTCCGGAGTTCGTCCCTCTTTGGCTGCTTGGAACTTCTAGTGGCCATCTCCTTCGCGCTCTTTGGAACCCGGGCCCTCCGTGGCCGTTTTCGTGGCTTCCTCCCTCCTTGGCTGTTTTGAACATCTGGGAGCTCGCCTTCTTCCTGGCTATTTTGAACATCCAGGAGCCTGCCTCCTTCCCAGCTGTTTTGAACATCCGGGAGCTCGCCTTCTTCTCGGCTGGTTTGAACATTTGGGAGCCTACCTCCTTCCCGGCTGTTTTTGAACATCTGGGAGCCTTCCTTCTTCCCGACTGTTTTGAACATCTGGGAGCCTGCCTCCTTCCTGGCTGTTTTGAACATCCAGGAGCCTGCCTCCTTCCCGGCTGTTTTGAACATCCGGGAGCCCGCCTTCTTCCTGGTTGTTTTGGCTTCCATCAGCTGTCTGCCTTCTGGCTTTCTTCCGCCATCTTTCCGCCCTTTGGCGCTCGCACCCTTGAAGCATGCATTAATGTTTATGGTCCAAATGAGCTCCA
>VDFB02047500.1:0-11084 GCA_007258455.2 Sequoia sempervirens
GTATATGCATTAGAGAAATTAGAAAAGGAAATTGAAGCTATTATGTTGTTTTCATGTGTTTTTAAGTACTCCATGATAGGAGAGATTGCTTGACATAGGTATTTAACTATACTAGATATGTTTGAACATGGGTTGGTCATAGCTAGTTATTTGATTATAATAGATAGCTAGTGGGTTACTTATGGATTGAGAGGTTTAGTGAGACCTAGTGAGTTAGAGCTACTTATTGATTAGAGTCAATGCACACTTAAATACGAAGTTATCGTATTGATAATAGTAGACTCATAGCTTAAACCCTCTTGGTCAAAGAGGTGAGACTCTCAAATGGATTCCTCCATTATTATGATAACTCTTTGATTGAGGCCATGCATTATGTTTGTATTTTACTCTATGATAGGAGGTATGTTTTCCATGAGTATTATATACTAGGTATGATTGAACATGAAAGGCACATATATTACACTTAGCAAATAAGTTGATTTAACTAGAAAAGCTTGTGTTTACTCCTAGGATAGATAATCTAGTATGGGAGGGAGTTTGTGCACTTATGTGTAAGTAGGTTTATTCCAAGTATATAGGTTATCTCTAGGATGATGGACTATCCATTGAAGGAAATACCTATCTTGTGTACTTACTAGTTAAGTAGGTTTATTCCAATTAGATTATATGGTGATAGGTTATCTGGGACGAAGGACTATCCATTGAAGGATATACCTATGCGTAGCTTAAGATAGCCTTAAGTAAAATCGGCCCTGAGTAGTGTATGTGATAGATGACTTCATTCAAAGTACTGAATGAGAACACTTTGATCAAAGTAGTGTAATGTCCAAGACTCCACTCTAGATTGTGTGACTACCGAGACTAACACTGTTAGTTCACTGTGATCCAATATTACATGCTAGGAAGAAATTGTGGGATTAAAAGTTCTAGTTGTGTAGGACATGACACTATTCTCAGTTGGTTGTTGTTATCGGTTACTCTACCAATCTCTTCGTCGAAGGGAAGGGCCATCTATCGAATTATAGATGTGTGGGGGACCGCATTATGAGTCTGTGGTTGGCAGAAAATCACTTGAGTGATGTTTCTCCTCCACAACAGGTGACAAAAGAATCAAGATTTGAAAGGAAGGATCCTAGACCATCTCACAATTATTTGTTCTAAAGATCATTGGAGCTATGCATGCATTGTTTTATTGTTGTAACTTGTAAATTTATTGTAATAAGATGGAATCTTTATTGTAAGTTGATATGGAATCTTGTTTGTATATTCTCAATAAAAAAATTATTGCAATGACTTGTTACCTAATTAATTTACTCGTATGGTGTAAATTTAGAAATTTTTACTACATTGAAGGGTTGGAATATACCCTTGGTGAAGATATATGTGGCTTCAAACTTGGTGATTATCCTCTAATGTTGAATACTGTTATAATCTTGTTCAAAAGCCTCACAGTGGTTCATAACTCCTTATTTGCATGCCTCACAGTCACCTTTTTATGTTTCACAGTTCTCTAGTAACAGTGGTTTCCTTAACTGTGACAGTGTTATTCATCCTTCAAAATGGTGATGATAATTATTTAACAATGGTAACATGCCCCTTTCCTTTGATAGGTAATAGTCCCTCCAAATCATTGGTTGACAATCTTTACACTTGTTAGGACAATGTTCATGGTGTGTGCTTGAAACCAATCGATAATGTTTGATATATGTTTATAGTGTCATTCACAATGTGTAGATGACACATTCAATGATAACAACCTTTTACATGTTTGCACCCTAGAATTTTCTTTCAAAGTCCCTTGAGTGCCTTTAAGCTTCATGGAAAATTGTGTCTTCACAGTTGGTAGTCTTAATGGGTTTCACACTCAACCTAGATAATAGTTCACAATCCTTTCAAACAAAATTCTTGCAATGCTTCATAGTACCCTATGATGGTCATTTTCCTCTTAGCTTGAAGTAGTTCACAGTGGCTCTAATTTGCTTGTTAACAGGTTCTTGACTCCACAGTCCCTTTGATAGTTTCACAATGGTCCACTAGGGTTTCACATTCCACGCACAATCTTTTATTATTGTTTCCTCGTATAGGATGCACAGTCTTCACTTATTGTTTCCTCTTAAAGGATGCATAGTATTCAATTACTATTTCCTCTTAAAGGATGCACAACTCCTTGATACTTGTTCACAATCAACCTTACTTTGATTTGTAGTGCTTCTTAATGTTTAACAGACCTCTTAAAGGGATAAATGGAAGCTCCTTCAAGTAGTTTATAGTCTTCTCACATCTAATAAAATAGTTGATAGATCTACAATCCTCCTAACCTTGACAATGAATTTTCATAGGTTAACAGTGCCTACTTTGATTGCTCACAGTTCTCATAGGGTTCCATAGCACTCTTTAACATTCTCAAAGTCTTCTTAGCTATCCCACATTGATGCACAACCTTCCATGGGTAATGGAAGTCTCTTACAAACTGTTAAAAATGCCTTCTTTCTTTATGATAGTCTTGTCATACAATTGTGAGAGTGGCTTCACACTTGGTGATTGTCCTTCACATCATGACAATCCTTTACATGTTTCACTATGCTTTTTTTGCAAAATGACAATAACTATGTTCTTGTGATACTGCCCACATAGATGTACAAAAATAGATGACGACTTGTAGACAATAACAATATTAATTGTTTCACCCAAAATATGATTAAATCATTATGTTATAGGAGGTTCATACAAAATATTCATAGGGTTGTTGTCCAAACTCATGTGAGAACAAATCTACTACTTCATTTTCTTACTTTTGAATGGAGGCAACCCTAGTGGTTATCAAAATCGAGTGATGTATCTAAAACGATACTAGATACCTTCATGTCTCAAATAAAATAAACTATAGGAGGTGCAGATAATAAATCATTTATGATTTCTTTTTCCTACACAAATTGGGAAAAACCAATACCCAAAAGGAACTCGATCCAAATAAGGGTCAAGGCAAGATAAATGGCAAGTGAAACATGCAATCCTTACCATCACAACATAATAGTTTATCTTTGCAAATTTCATGAAAACTATTATGATTATCTTATAGAGTCTTTTCCTGGGAAAATACCTACCTTTCGATTCATGATCTTTGGTGCAAAATTGAGGATGAAAACCAATTTGAGCCTTTTTTATTAGCTTTTAATCAGACTTGGCACTTCTTCTTACTTTCCACTTGCATGGTCCATTATTGAAGAGAAGTAATGAATATAATCAACCTTCTCACTATTTCCATGACTTTGAAGGGTTTTAGGTTTATCTATAAATGTCTTTTCCATCATTATAGCCTTCTCAAATTGCTGTGAAGAACTCAAATTGTTTGAAAACCCTAGAAGAAATCGACTTGTCTTAATGAAACTCATATTTCCTAAAACAAACTCCCCTTTAAACTAATATACACGGGCTTTGACAAAGTTAGTAGATTAACATGATAAAACTTCTTTCTTACTTCCCATTTTCCTTTTGGCATTGGAAACCAAGATGATTTTGGATTTTTCCCTTTTTGCAAACTAGTGCTAAACTAATAGACCAAGGGTGAAAAAATATCAATAGTACTAATGTACAAAATAAAAGTCCCTCACAATAGAGTAAAGACAAAAACCTTGTGGGAAAAAAATCCTCTTCAAAAAGAGAAATATATATAAAGGAGGGCTCAAAAAACCCCAAGGACAATTTACTTCACCCCAAAAAAGTGTCAGAACACGGGATAGTGAAACTAGAATATGTGAAGAGTTACTACTGCAATCTAAGTAGTGTTGTAAGAAAGAGACTAAAAAATATCATGTGAATGAGTCATATGATGTGAGGCTCTTGAGTGAATTATCCAACTATCAGTGGATGAATACAATCTTCTAGCTATAAGTATATGTCCCTTACTAGGTTTGGGAATATTAATGCCATGTTTCTTCATGACCTCTTCCAAAGTTGTAATCCTTTGATAAAAAAACTTAATGTCATGATTTTGTAATCCACATAAAGTACATGGTCCTCTACTTTTCTTATTGGCTTGGAAATATTCCTACCTAGTTGAGAAGAGGAGGTGACTACTATGTTAGTTTTGTTTTTCTACTTGAATGAATTCTTAATTCCTAAAGAAAATTTGGCCTTAGATTATTTTGAAGACTTATTACCTTTTTTCTTTGATGATTGAGCAACTAGTGCTTGAATTTTTGAAGAGGTGATATAATTCATGGAATGTGACTGAGATTATTCCCATTTGTTCCTATAAACAAAATGTTTAAAGTAGACATTGTAAATGTTGTTCCAAGAGTGTCCATTCTAGAGTATAAGGTAGAAGAAAAGACCTAATTAGGGCCTTGTAGATTTTATAAAAACAAGAAGATGCATTCTTTATCTATTTTTGTTTTACCAAAACCTTGAAGTTGAGAAAGTGGAGACTTAAAGTTGACTAAACAATCTTCAATATAAGGAAACGTATAAGGAGATAATATAGTTAATTTAGCACCCAACTGAAGTATTTTAAATTTATCAATTATATATACCAAAAAATTCTTTAAATTTTTTCCACATTTGCTTTGGAATTGTACAATTGACAAGGTGGGTAAGTAACTTAAGATGGTCAAGCACTTTGTGGCCAAAAAAGTGAAAAATGAGACATAACGCGTTCGCATTATAATGCAAACGCGTTATGTCTTTTTAAAAGCAAAAAAAAAAGTGAACATTCTTCATTTGCTTTTTACTAGTTTTCATCTCCGCCCGCGGCCAAAAACCCTGCATTACGCGCTCGCGTTGTTGAGGAGGTGATTTCTTCACATTTCATCAACTTGAGTTTGATTTTCTTCACAAAGATGGCACCACAACGATGAAGAGATGCAAGAGGTAAGTTTTGTTTGGTATTTGTTATGATTTTTTTTTGTTTTAAATTGATTTTGTTTGTTTTACTTAGAATGAATTTGATTTCTTTTTAAATTTAGGAAATCCTCAACAAGAGGAGGAAAATCCTCAACCAAATCAAATCAACAAAAATCAACCCTCAACCTCCCCACTCATTCCTCTTTGCTGCAATAATTCTCCTCGCACTCAAGAAAATTTGAGGAGGAAATTGAAAACAATAGAAAGAAGTTAAGGATCTTATTAGTAGGTTGAGTGATCAAAATTCTTCAACCACAGAAAGAATACATCTAGCAAATTCATTGAAGGATTTGTTAAAAATGTAGATGCAATTACCCAACAAATATCTGGATGGCAAAATAGGAGGGAAACATCGAGGGCATATTATGCAAACAAATTATCATATAAACAAGTAAAAGATTTAAAGATTACTAAAGGCGATTTGTGCTCTCTATTCACTGACCCTAAAACAAATCAAAATCTCACCCTCAATGCAAAGAGGTTTCCTATTCATTGGTGCCACCACCAAGAGATTAGAAACCATTTTTATGACAAATGGTATATGGTCTTTGATTACCCACCGTGCAATAACTATGAAGTCCCCCAATATTTTCTTAGGAAATTATAATCGCGAGTTTGTGTTGAAACCAAACTTTGAATTATCTTTTGATATGAGGGAGCTCTCAGGAGAGGTGGGGGTTAGCATGTAGATAGGCCCTGCAATGCCCCATCTCCTAAGCACTCCATTGTGGGAGATCTATATCTCACTAGGCACCCTCTCGAGCAGATTGTGGGACATGCCTGAAGCCAAAGGAGAGGGGTCATGTAGAGACTTTGCAGCAATCACATCCTTGAATCGTAGAGGTCATCCACCACACTAGCCCTAATGTATCTTAAATCCGTGGGAGTTCAAGTGGTGGCCTTCGAGGCCATGTGTGTCGATCTTGCGGAGCCACTTGTTTGTATGACCTTACCGGCCCTCAGGAGGGTGCTATGCAGGATCCATATCCTTCTACGTAGCCTGATCCGTATGCATCTACGGGGATGGAGAGGGCGGCTGACATTCTGCATGATGCATATGGTATTGACAGTCAGGTAAAATTCAACATGTTCATTGAATTTAGTTTATTAAATTTTGATTGTGAAATGCAAGATTAACTAATTTAGTTTTATTATTTTAATAAAATTGTAGGGTCATAGCATTGAGCCTGGATATACTAGTCATCAGCCTATTTATTTTTGCAGTACACCTATCAGTGGGGTATGTAAAGTTAGTAAACAATTCTAAATTTAGTACACATGTGTTAATAGCATTGTTTTACGAATCGTATTTTAATATGTTATTTTGGATGTTGAACAGGGTACTGTCGAAGGATTCAAGGGAACACCTTCAAGTGCGAGTAGATTTACACAAACATTCACAGAGGTAATATAGAATAAAGAGAACTTAACTAATGAATTCTAAGTTTAATCTAGATTTGTGTATATATAGTCATAAGAGTATATGGGTTCACTAGGTTATTATTCAAGCTTTTAAAAATCGTCCTACTATGATTGTTTGTCTTAGAATTCCTACACTAGCAAGCTATATATAATAAAAATTTAACATGGAATTGACAAAGGTAGAGCTACATTCTACTCCATCCTATATAATTTTTTGTGATGTCAACGTAACTAAGAATAAGACTATGGATGTCCTACACATGATGTCAGTGTAACCAAAAATAAAACTTCTATCCTCAATCTCTATCCATCACCACTTTGACTCCTTCCCATTATCTCCTAGATACTTGAGACGCTTTTAAGACTAGGTCAAAATACCCTATATTCTCTTCATTTGTTGCATAGCTCATCAAGTTTCTATATGTTCTCTAACTAATCACATGATTGCATGGAAAGAAGCAGGCACTCACAAACTCTCAACTATTGAGCCTCCTCAAACTTTCCTGCTGTGGACGGAAAATGCTTAGAAATTATTAAATTCCCTAATAGGGTGTGGGAGATCTTTTAGGAAAACATTTGACACTAATTTGATCCATTGAATTCTTCTTCATTCTTATATATTCCTCAAATATACCTTGTAATACCCCTATCATACCTAAATCTACTACATTCATGTTCTTGTTAGCTAGCATGTAGGTGATATAGTATGGTCCATGAATTTTTATGTCTTTTTTTTTTCATTTTTCTATACAGTCCTCTTTATCTCACTACTAGGTCCTCACATAAAAAGAAAAGAAAACTACTTTCTCATCTAAGGCCCCTAAGGTTTTAAACCCCTAGATGCAAGGATTCAAAGCACATCAACCATGTGGTACAAATGACTAAATCCCAAAGATGATCTGTAGCAATGAAAGAGAACTTGAAAAAAGGTAGAGAGAGATACATTGGTGACTCAGGGGAAACTTCAACTTTCAAAAACAAATCCAATTAGGCTGGCAGACATGTGGATCAGGACAACATTTGGTGGAAGAGGAAGAAAGATGACTAGAACTCTGGAGGCCCACCATACTGGATTTTGATATTCAACCATGAGAGTAGAAGAGAGAGCTGATATCATGTATCAAAACATTAAGCATGCATTCTTCCAACCAATGGATAAGGAGATGATTACTTTTCTTCATTTTCATTTTCATAACCATATCATGGCGTGGGAACCATGAAGACCAAGGATGTCTAGTTTTATGTGGAGGTAATGGATGTGGTCCAAACTTTAGGAGGGGAAAGAAGGTCAATGTATGATCTTGATGAAATTAAGGAAGAACAATAAGAGAGGAATAGGAAAAATAAAATCAATACATAGTTTCAAGGATTTGTCAAGCGAGTAAGAGAGCTATGGGAGCAACCTCATCTAAAATATTTTGAACTAGAATTTTATATAGCATTTATAGAGCTTGTTTTTCATGGAGTTCCTTTCAAATCCTCTACTTTTATTGTTCCTATGGTAAATTTTTTGGCAGAGTTGGTGGAATTACCTTTCTTAGTAATCACTATTACTGAGATTGAGATTGTTAACCTTGAGAGAGTAGGACTTTGGAAAAAGGGATTTGATATGGCTATTGTTTTCAAATAATTCAAGCGAGATGTACTCCATATGTACGCCATTCCTCAATCTTCACTTGATGACATCAAGGAATGGATGAACTCCATGGATATAAAGTATTATGAAAGTAGAATGAACTTGAATTGGCAACCAATTTGTAAGACTATTACTAATGATCTAGATAGATTTATTGAAGATGTTGGTTGGGAATTTTTGAATATGGAAGCTAGTGATTTTGATTCTAATAATTCAGAAGGGTCATATCAAGGATACAAACCCTCTAATGTAGAAGAGGAATCATAATTAGATTTCATACAGCCACCATCAAGAGTGTTACAAGCCAATCAACAAGATGGAGGGAATTCTTATATAAGGATAATTTTCAATGTTGCAGGTACCAGCTTTAATGCCAACTATAATGGCAACATTGAAATTCCCTAGCAGTATTTATGTTAAGAAAATTTCCTTTAGATGCAAGGATTCAAAGCACATCAACCATGTGGCTTAATTTATATCATAAGTTGTACCATGGTGTTCACTATGCATTCCTCTACTCTTTAGATTGTCAAATGTGCCACTGACTTGTCATTGATCACCATCATATTCTCCTTTTCATGATTATTTTTTCTCTATCATCTTTGGTATAAACGCGACTATTATATTTAACTCAAGTGAGGAAACTTAAAAATCATAATGATAGGCCAAAGAAAAAGAATATTGATCTTTTAAATTGGTAAAGGGAGACCTCAATTTAATCAACATCATCCTCAAAGGTTAATTCCATTTGCCAAACATTTGTGCATATATTAAACTATGGCAAGCGTTTAATAATGGTTTTGAAGAATAGGCCTTGACAAGTTAGCTCCATCATTTTTTATTGTTGCTATATCTTTATTTAGCTCTTACTCCATTCCTTACAACAGTGATACTTGGATTTGTCATACTTAACTCAGTTGGCTACTATCAAAGCTCCTTTTGACTTGATCATCTCTTCTTCTCATATTGGTTGTCATATTTTACATTGTGTTTTGATGCTTTTTCACTTAAAATTTGTCAAAAGGGTCTTTTGTTTTTCAATGTGATTGTCCCAAGTTATTGCTTTTTAAAAAATTGATAATCATATTGTTGCTTACGTTGCATTACACATCATTCAAACTCAAAGCATTACTTCAAATTCGATAACTATTTTGTGATTGAATAATTTGTTGTTTTATTTTCAGATGTTGGTGACAGAAACACCACCCAATGTAACAAGGGCAATGGATATTGGTGTTTCTACTGCAATAGAATCCTCGATGGCTCTGATAGGGGAGGTATGAGGAAAATTACTAAATTTCAATTTACATTCATTGTTATAGATGAACTAGTTCTAGTGAAAATCAAACCATTATTGATTCGTAGTTTAATTCCTATTTGGATGGTTTATCACGAGGTTTTGAACGCTTTGAACATCGGCGTGCAAATATTTCCATCGAGGAGAGTGATCGTGAGATGGCCGTAAGTGATTATTTTGTTAAATATATCAAATTTTATAATGTAATTTCTATATATTAATATCTTTACTTCTTATTGTAACAGTTGAAACTTGACCCGGGCTAAATCGTGGGAGGGCGTGAGGGCACCCCTCAACAGAAACGAGTGACAGATTTATCGCCATCGGGTCGCCTGGGAAAGGGAAAGAAAATTGTATTTGAACTAGAGCATGCAGAGAAATGAATTTTGAATGTAGAGCCCCTTGTTGTATGCCTACATGGCAATTTTGTACATATTTTGTATTCGATATATTTGATATTGTATGCCTATATGGCATTCTCGTAAGCCTATATGGCTTTTTTGTAACTATATTTTATACTTATATTGACATATATTGATGTACATGCCTACATGGCTATTTGATTAATACAAATCTTTTTTATTGATGGTGTCCATATTTGCATTATAAATTAATGGTTCAATAGATATGAGTTACATGTATTCAAGTGTATACTTTACAACTTACGCACATATACTTTTTGACTTATGTTGGAACATCGAAAAGTGTGAAAATTTGTGTTTGGAAGTCAAACATAAGCCAATTTTGCAATTCTCGGTTCTTGCATACTCAATCTTATGGACTTATTCCTTCCTAGCACATATTGTGAATATTTCTCATTTGGTGCAGAAGACAAATTCCTTATTTTTGAACCAGCATTTCTTGTTTGCCTTCCACCGCGGAAAATGTTCCTGCTTGTTGGAGTTTGATCCAATGATCAATAATGGCTGATTGTAAACACTTGACATTTTTATGTTTTTGAACTTTAATTTATAATTGTGTGGATTATATTCATAGATTGATTACATTGCATTGCACATCTTTTTCAAAACTCAAAGCATTGCTTCACATTGCACTTAACTAATAACTAGATCTTTGATAGATGACAAAATTTCAAGAATTACAACATAGTTTTATAAAGTCAGCCTAGCGGTTATGCAATTACTTCACGATGCACATAACTAATAACTAGGGCCCATTTGCCAATTGCATTTTCTTGTCATGGCATTCTATGAGACCACATTTCTTTGAGGCATTTTTTTTCAAAGCGGAGTTCAACTGCCTTGTCTATACTACCACATTTTTGATACATGTCTACCAAAGCATTTTGTCAAATAGTTCAAGTGTTGCCTTGTTGCTATGGCCGAAAGCCTAAAAGAAGTGCTTTTGTACAAGCTATGCATGCTTGGAAAGAATCTATCAAAAACATAATAGTAAGCAATATCATAGACAAGGTAGTGAACTCTTTGAAAAAATGCCTCAAAGAAATGAGGTCTCATGACTTGATGGAATGCTATGACAATAAAAAATATTTGATTGTCATGGCATTCCATCACCATGAGACCTCATTTCTTTGAGGCATTTTTTCAAAGAGTTCACTGCCTTGTCTATGCTAACACATTTTTCATACATGTCTATCAAAGCATTTTATCAAACAGTTCATTGCCTTCCTACTATGGCTAAAAGCCTAAAATAGGTGCTTTCGAACAAGCTATGGATGCTTGATAAAAAATCTATCAAAGCATAATAGTAAAAGCAATAGCATAGACAAGGGAATGAACTATTTGTTAAAATCACGTCAAAAATAATAAGTCTCATGGTGGTGGAATATCAAAAAAATTAAGCTTC
>VDFB02047501.1:0-18581 GCA_007258455.2 Sequoia sempervirens
AAGTTTATTGCAAATTTTTCTTATATAGCATCACCATTGCATGCATTAACCAGTACGAGAGCAACTTTTCAGTGGGGAGGTCCACAACAAAAGGCTTTTGACACTTTGAAGGGAAAGTTGAGCACCGCACCAGTTTTGGCCTTACCAGATCTACATCAACCATTTGAGATCGAGACAGATGCGAGTGGATTTGCCATGGGAGCAGTACTCATGCAAGGAGGTAAACTAGTTTGCTACCACTCTGAAACTTTTTCAGGAGCAGTAAGTAACTATCCCACATATGATAAAGAACTTTATGCTTTAGTTCAGAGTGTTAAAAAATGGAAACATTACATAATGGGGAAAGAAACTGTAATCCACACTGATCACCAACCACTACAATATTTGCACTCACAAACTAAACTGCAACAAAGTAGGCACTTTCGGTGGATGGGTTTCCTACAACAGTTTCATTTGGTTATTAAGTATACAGGTAGCATAACAAAGTAGCAGACATGCTCTCTAGACCTCCTATGATGAATGTTTTGATAATCCTTCAGAATAGTTCTATGGTTCATGAAAGTTTT
The DNA here is from genome assembly GCA_007258455.2 of Sequoia sempervirens. Taxonomy (NCBI): domain Eukaryota; kingdom Viridiplantae; phylum Streptophyta; class Pinopsida; order Cupressales; family Cupressaceae; genus Sequoia; species Sequoia sempervirens. Next base: position 567 of record VDFB02047501.1, read on the forward strand.
CAGGAACAATATGCTAATGATGAGAACTTTAAGGATATCTATGCTGCTTTAATGAATGATAAACATGTAGAAGAGAAAGACTATTATGTGCAAGATAAACTGTTATATCACTTGGGTAAATTATGTGTTCCAAAAGATGAACAAGCACAGGTGATTAGAGAAGCACATACCTCATTGATTGCAGGACACTTTGGGGTAAACAAAACATTGACTCAACTGCAGAAGTATTGTTATTGGCCTCATATGCAAGAAACTGTAACTAAGTATATTAGAGGTTGTGTTATGTGTGCAACTAGTAAGCCTAGTAACAGGAAATTGGGCTTGTACACACCTCTACCTGTACCTTCTCGTCCATGGGAAAGTGTGTCAATGGACTTTGTTGGGGGGTTACCTATGTCTAGGAAGGGACATGATTATTTGTATGTAGTAGTTGATCGGTTCAGCAAAATGTGTATTTTAATGCCATGTAAAAAGCAAGTCACTGCTGAACTGACAGCTCATTTGTACTTTCAATTTGTATGGGTTCATTTTGGGTTACCTACTTCTATTGTATCGGATCGAGATTCTCGATTCTTGGGGGAATTTTGGTCAACTTTGTGGGGACTCATGGACACTAGACTGAAGAAGAGTACGGCCTTCCATCCGCAGACTGACGGACAGACAGAGGTTGTAAATAGGACAGTTGTGCATCTACTCAGAGGTTACTGCAGTAAGCATCCTAAGTTGTGGGATGAGAGTCTTCATTATGTGCAGCATGCCTACAACCATGCAGCACACTCTTCTACTAAGAGGTCTCCTTTTGAGACATGCTTTGGTTATGTGCCCAAGACACCGATGGATTTTGTTTTTGGCAAAGATGATATTGAAGATGGACGCCATGATTCAGAGAAGGCTTTGAAGTTCATCCAAAAAGTCCAAGCAATTCATCAGGCAGTGGAAGCACGGTTGGAATAGAGCCAAGCAAAATACAAGGTTTTCCATGACAAGCATCGCACTGATCATCATTTTCAGGTTGGAGACAGAGTTTGGTTACATATCAGCAAGGAAAGGATGCAAGGTGAAGGTAAAAAGCTTAAGCCAATTAGATATGGTCCTTTTGAGATCCTTGAGAAGATTGGTACCAATGCCTTCCGCCTCAATCTTCCTCCATACATGCATATTTACTCGGTTGTCAATGTTGAGAATTTGAAACTGTATGAGCCTCCAATGATCCTAGATGAAGTCTCAGACATTCAGGTTCCATCAGTTGATGATCTTTCACCAGAGTACATGTCAGAGTTGCCAAAAGATGTTATTCTCGACAGGAATGTTAGAACTTCACGAAGAGGAAATGTTGAGTACCCTCGTGAGTTGGCCTCAAGGATGCATCCAAGCAAAGCAAGATGGATGGAGATTGGTAAAGTGAGGAACTTTTACCCCTCAATTCTACTTTCCGGCAATCAAGCTTTCGTGAGGTCCTAAAAGCTCTCCGCTGGGGAGGCCCGATTCTGGGACAATTTTTAGGTGAAATTGAAGTGTTCCCACGCTCCGCATTTTAGCTTCATCGTAGTTGAAAAATGACGCCCCGATTCAACGCAACTTGAATCCGCCTAGTAAGGACTCTCGCTTTGTGCCAGTTAATGCACTACCAAACTTCCACCAAATTGGCTTCAAGATCCAAAAGGAAAAAAAATAATCATCTCGGAAATCGACGGAACCAGTGTCATCGCGAAGAGCTTGTCGAGACGATTCCGACGACGTTCGTTTCGTCGAAATCCGACGTCATATGCTCAAGATACAGGCAGTCAAAGTTTGGTTGACTTGAGGGTACGATGACGTCATCATGCCGACGTATCGCTTCCCATAAAGACGGAAGCCAAATGATGGATTTCTAATCCAACACGCGGGCAAGTGGTCATCGGTACGCGAGCCAATCAAATGATGACACGTGGCAACCGTACGCTAGAACAAGACATGCGCGAGCAAATCTACCATCATCCGAAACAAGATACCCGACTTAATAATAGGAGGGCTTACACGCCATCCGGCCACAAGATTTGTAGCGAATGAGAACCGGACACGTGTCCTATGGTCTTCGGCGGTTGAATCTGTTGGTTTTAACAAAATTTTGCTGGGGTTTGACCCCGTGATCTCCGCGCAGCCAGCCAAGCCATTTACCGTTGCACCCGCGGTTATCCGCTTATCTATATATGGTCGGCGGTTTCCTTTGTCGACAATGGTTTGATATTTGGGTTAAAAAAAAACCCGACGGAGGTTGGAACCGCCGACCACGCGGGGTATAAAAATTATAACCACCGCTGTGCCACGCAAAACTTCCAATATATGTGTAGACAGCGGTTCTTTTTGTTATATGTCTATGCCCGAAAATCATAACAAATGGCTAAATAAGCCAAAATAAACCAAAACCACCAAAACCACCTATAACCAAAAGATTATAGAAGCTAAATTATACCTGATACGAGCTGATCAGGGAGATTATGTAATTAATTGAGTGGTTAGGCCTAATTAGGCAAGTTTTTTGTATAAAAGGAGGGGTATAGACCTTGTTTTCCAAGTCCAGGGAGATAGCGAGAGAATGCTCGAGAGATTTTGAAGACATTTCTGCATATCAGAGTACTGTCATGCTGCTGAATGCTTGAAGGAGATAGTCTTGAAGCCATTGTAATTGAATTTGGAGCTAATCGGATCGGTCCTCCATTGGAGAGGGACCCGGAGACGTAGTCCTTAGGGACGAACTCCGTTATCAACTTTGGTTTCGTCTCTCTATTTCTTCTCTCTTTTCTTTCTCAGTTTATCTTGGCATTTATTTAATTATTTTATGTTCATTATTTCATTTGAGCATTTAATTTGTAATCACTTAAATTAAATGTTGTAATAATCGATCTTTTACGTTAAGCATTCTGTAAGCAACTAGTCCTAGATCCTAAATAGATCACTTAAATATGCTTAGCTGATGGAGTTAGAATAACTTAGAGATAAAGCAAAGAAGACAATGGAGGAGCATCAAAATTAGGTCAAGAAGTATTTTTGAAAAAAAAGGAAAATCCTAAAGTCTTCAAGGAAGGGGATGTAGTCCTCAAATGGAATGAGTTCAAGAAAAGACTTGGAAGACACACAAATTTTGATACCATGTGGAGTATCCCCTACATGATTTATGAATGCAAGCATACATAATTTATGAATGCAAGTAGCATAATGCCTTACAATTATCAAAGATGGATGGGGAGGAACTTCCCATCTAGATCAATGGGATTCACCTCAAATGTTGTTTTTGAGGTATTTGTTCCAGTTTTTTGTACATATTAGTTTAGGTTTCTTTTCTTTCCATAAAGTGCTCTTGTATACCCTACATGCTCCTTAAGGGAATGTATGCTCTAGTTTCCTGCTTTCCTCCAAGTTTGGCATGTACATGCTTTGGTTTTTTTCCCTTAGTTGAACCCAATTGCTACAATACAGTTATAAATATGTGCCTAATGGATTTGATAAGGCTACTAAATTCTATGATTAGCAAGCAATCATTCCAGAAAGTTGCTAGTAATGTTTCCATTTTCATACCACCCTTGATGCCCATCATTTATATCCCATCAGAGAGATCGTATATGTGCATCTTGTTGAAATCCATTATATTTTGATGTGATAGGGTTTTAGAGGTTTTGAAATTCCTCAATTATATCAAATTAGGGTTTTTATTTCTACAAGTTTGTGCCTCATAAAACCCTTGTATGTTAAACCTTAACCACTGGGTTGTGCATGCACTTTTGTTATTTTTTTTGTTGATTGCTTATAGAAAATTCTCAGTCACTTTAGTTATAACTCATGTCTAAGTTATCCTTTGTCACTAACCCCTTGCTTCTTTTTTACCATTTGAGCCTGCACATCCAAATATGTGTGAAATTTGGCTAAGTCAAGAGTTGTTAGTCTTTTGGCCAGTGGTGCTAACTTTCTTAGTCTTTTCACAAGCTCTATAAAATTTTCAGCCTTCAAAGAAGTTATCCAAACTTCATCTTTCACCAATCATAGTGTTAAAAGGCAATGAAAATTAAGGCTTCATTGGTATTTTGACTATTTCTCAAAACCCCTTTAGTCACCCACAAGGTTTTCAAAACCTCTGTCGGTGCCGACATGGGTTTCCAAAACCTCTGTCAGTGCCGACATGGGTTTTCCTAACCTTTGTTTGTGTCGACATGGGTTTTCCTAATGTTTTCTTTTGTCGACAATAATACATCCTTTCCTTTGTTAAAGTATCATGCACTCAAATACCTAGGCTTGGTCCCTTTTCAAAAAAACTTATTGTGCACATTCAAATTGTTTTCACTTAAGTACCTAGGCCTCGCTTTGCTTATGCCACCCAAAGTTTCCTTGTTCCATCACATGAATTCTTCACATTGTTTTTTTTCCTTTTCATCAGTAGTTTCCTTTGTGCGATGTGTGATGGCTCTAGTATTCTTGGGCTAGTGGATAGGTGTCAATATTTTATTTCATCATAGCATCCGTTTGTATCACATATTCATTCCTAGAGGCATGGGAAGAAAATGTGATGTGTTCTATTTGAAGATCAATGGATGCAGCAAAAGGAAGGATCATCCGACAGTTATTGCAAAAGACCTTCACATCACGATTCATGTCTACACCAGCAGGTTCACAAATGTGATGTGTAAAGGAAGGATATAGAAGGAATATTCCTTTCCAGATATTAGTTCCTAGTTGCATCATAGGGTTATGATGCATCGTATTGTGTTTCAAGAGGACTAGGGTCTTTTGCATGTGCGATGGTACTGGAGTGTGACATCATTGGGGATAGTTGGCAAGTGGCTATTGCAACACATGGTTTCTATGTATCACATTTCACTTCTTAGCGGCATATGTGAAATTGTGATATGCGATGGAGTGCTATACGTGTAAGGATGGAGTTTCTTCACATGGATTCCTTACATCACAATTTTTATTTCAATAGCACAAATGTAAACTGCCCTGTGTGATGAGTGCTAGGGTATGAGGCATATTTGAATAATATTTCTTGGATAGTTGTCACTTTCTTTTTCATCGTGGGCCTCTAGTGCATCACATTTTCATCTCATAGAGCATAAATAAAATTTGTGATATAAAGGTATGGTGGGTATAGTTTGAGAAAGTGTGATGGGGCAATTTGGTGATAAGTGTCCAAGGTGACAAATGGTGAGTCTTTATTGCATCTCATGAATAATTCAAATTGCTATTGTGAATTAATCCATGCTGGGAAATATGCAATAGGATTATGGGATGCAATAAAGATCAAAAGTCAAGTTTTAAAGGAGATATGTTCAATGAACATGTTTTAAATTCATGATAGGGGCTCAATATTAGGTGTTCATCTAGATTTGATGGCCAAATTTCAATCTCTAACAACTAAACACGCTAGGATATGCGGGAGACCTTGGAGTAATGGTGGATCTACTTTTTGACAACCATTGGCTACCTAGATCAATTTTCTTAGTTGTAAATTTAATATTTCCCAATATTCCACACCAAATTGAATGCTAGGGTAGTGCCCATACCTCTTTATATCTGAGTTGACATTCATTTTTGTGTAGATCATATTTTATGGGAGATTTTGTGGATTTCTTCTACTCTGCATTCACAAGGAATTCAATGCAGAGGTATGGCATGTGCATCATAGAATTTAGGAGTCATCCTATAGCCTAATATTCATGATATGGTTGTTGTAACTTGTTTTAGAATGAGTTCCCACCTATTTTCTAACCCTATCTAAGTGTTAGGGTTTAGTTGAGTCAAAATCAATTATGCTTGAACTATAAAGGAAATACTTGTATTTTTTTGAAGGTTCTTCATTGGATTTTCTCTGAAGACTTATGTTATTTTATAATTTTCTACAACTATGAAATTGGCTTATTCCTTTGTGTTAATATAATTACTGCTTTCACCTTTCCTCCATGCTTGTATTTTGTGTAACATCTAGTACCTCTTTATATGCATGCATTTTCAACATTTTTATAGGTTATACAATTGTGCTAATCTATTGTGGGTGTCAATTATGGATAATATTCATCCCTTTTGAGATATTTCAAATCCTTGCCTCCATGTTCCCCTCATAAAATTGGTAAAATAAATATTTGTGTGAGATTTCTAGTTATTTTATTGATGTTCTATGCAATCACAAGTAGTAAGAAACAATCTAAGTTTGATGCATCACCTTTCCATTATTTTTATGCATTCCTCCCCCTCCCTTTTCCCCCTAAAAGTCATTATCTTAGAGTTTATTGAGGTTGGATTAGACCATCCTCCTTTACACCTAGTTTAGAAAGGAATCCAACCTTCTCAAGAGATTTAACCTCACTTGCAAGGTCCCACACTTCAATGTTATTTTCCATTATATCATTGGAAGGATGAACTCCATGTTCAATAGGGTGAATTTCCAAGTGACAACAATAGAAAATTCACCCAATTTCCTGATACTCTTCATTCAATCATGTTACAAATTTTGAGCAAGAACTTAATCCAATCACCTCTAATTAGACTCGTGGAAACAACTAAACTTGTATCTCCAAAATTTACTCCAAAATCCTTTTCTCAATATCATCATACACATAGACATGATATGGATAAATTTATACATCTTAAACATCAATTTTAAGACCTCATTGACTCCAATCACATCCAGTTGGAAAATGTTAATGACAAAGAGAACAAATCTATGGTCTTACCAAACCAATTTTTTATTTTTTTTCACAAATCCAATGCCAAATCACACATCCAACTTTTTGCAAGCTTGTGATGATAAGGTTGATGATATGAATGATGATAAGGATGATGATGACAATAACAATGAGTATTATGTAGACAACACAATTTCTTTAATTGATGTTCAACCTTGTAAGGGACAAACCACTTTGTTACCCAACATTTCTTTCACACATATTGATGCATCCACCATACATGTGCCCAATGGTCCCCTCTATATTGATTGATGTATCAATGAAAATCCTACACAAGGAATACTCATTGATCCTGTGTGTGTAGAGAATATGATTACTAAGGAAGTATTGTATGTGCATGAGCTTTATCAAAACTCTTATGAACAACTGAAATCATGGTTGAAAACTCATGATGGTTTTGTTCACCCTACGATAGGTTTGATCACTCTTCCTCTTAAAGTTGGACTAAAACAATTAGATGTGTCATTATCTATCATCCTAATGTTGGACCAATTCCATGTGAAGCTAAGCTACCCATGGTTATGCTCCATGCATGTTGTCCCATCAGTTATCCACAAGTGCATAAAGTTCCCATTTGAAAATCAAAATTACACAATGCATCATAGTGGGTGTAATCCCTTTTCTTCCCATGGAAACATTTCCTTACAATATTTTTGGCCTCAACCCATGGAACCAGTTAAATCTTGTGAAGATTTATTTTTCAAATCATATCAAAAATTAAAGGTGAAGTGCATAACCAAATTATCATTAGCAATATTCCTCAGAATGATAAGGCTATGGTTGTTCTTCCCACCCTACAAGTTGTGGATGAACCCATTCCTAAAGAAAAATCTCTTCCAAATTCATAAGGTATTTATGATATATTTCCTCCACCTATATCATACAAGAGACAAAGAGACAATCAAAATACTACTTTTGTGCCATCAAAAGAAAAAAGTGTATAGACCTGAAGAGAAATCGGTTTCCCAACCCATGGTGGTCCCTTTAGTTCCTTTCCTATGGGAGGAAAAGAGACCAATAGTTGATAAACCCTTGCTTACACCTTCACAAATTAAAAACTGAACAATAATAAATAAAACTACTAAAGAGGGTAGGAATATAGATGTGCTATTTCTTGTTAGTTGGAAGAAAAGAACAAAAAATTTATCTAATGAATAAAACCTATGCAAAAAAATAAAAATGAGTTACAACTTTCACCCAAACATGAAATTGAGCCTTACATGTCTCAACCAAAAAAAAGAATGAAACAAGAAAATACAAATGACATTTTCATAAAACCTCCCATCGTGAAAAACCTAGATGATGAAGATGAGAATGTTAAAATTGATGAACAAGTTCATAAAGAGCTATCTTTATTATTTTCAAAATATATGGATTTAGATGGGGGAAAACATGATGATCCTCCTAATGAGAGTGAATTATCACGTGTTTAGTGATTCTCTTAGTACTGCACTTTTTGTAGTCTCATTGGTTAGTTTTCCGCCTTCCATATATGATGAACAAGATTGGGATGCAAATGGTTTGCTTTATTTTGGATCACATGTGTAGTAATTTATGTGTTTTCTTTATATGATCTTTATGTTTGCTTTCATGTGATGTGATCCCCCGTGTTGTGTTGCTTGGCATGCCTTTATATTTGTGAGTTTCCTTTAGAGAACCCTTGTTGCTCTATTGGTGCAAGGATACAAAGGAAACAAATTTGTTGTTACATTTTTCTATTTGTATCTCCATTCTTCTATATATCATAATTTTTTTTCTTTTTGGACCTTGTGTTTTCCTTTTGGGGATGATGCAAGACATTGATACATTTAGGTATCTTCCATATTGACCCAAAAGTTTGTTTGTTCTCTCTCTTTTTTTCATCCTTCCATTATGTTCATTGTTCCACAAGTATTTGGGGAATCATGTTAGTTTCAAACTCTATTATATCATTGTAGCAAATATGTATACTGACCCTAGATCTGTGGATCCCTTCCATGTTCATATTTTGTGTTATCTATGGTATTGCATTGGGTGCAATCCCTTATCATGAGGTAGCTTCATTTGGAAACATATCATTGGAATAAGGCTTTCCAAATAGGCTCTCATGACCTTATCCCATGACATTTATCATTTTTCTACCTTAAAGAAATTTCTCACAGTATGGTGTTTTGTAATTTCTTTAAGGTGGGGGCATACATTGGAATTTTTTATTCACTTTGTTCACATGTGTTGGACTTAGTGATGTGTTGACATTGAAATTGGCATTTTTTCTACACTTTGTTCACACATGTTGGACCTAGTGATGCATTGAAATTGAAATTTTATTGCTTCACTTTATTCACACATGATGAGCTTAGTGTTTGATGCCAATCAGGGGAGGTTCTTACTGCAAATAACACAATCTCATCCCAAAAAAACAACTTCAAATCCACAAAACTTCTACTTTCACCTTAACACATCAAGCCTTCACAATTCCTTGTAGTACTATAGACGTGGAAAATGAACCAATCACACTTGATCCTGATTACTAACACTGCTTCGTCCTGAATCATCTCCTTTGCTAAGTCATTTAATTGAGTAATCCAATTTTATTTAATTAAATTCATCACATTTCATCCCTTAATTAAATAAATCAAGTTTATCTAATTAAGTCATCATCCCCTATTAATTGAATAAATCAATGTTATTTAATTAACCCTCTAGTCTCTATTTAATTAAATAATCCATTTTATTTAATTAAATTTCTAAGGTCATTCTATTAAATTAAATCAATCTTTATTTAATTTAATCGAACATCATCCCTCTTTAGTTAAATAAATCAAAATCTTTATTTAATTAAGTCTAAATTCATATTCCTCTCAACTTTGATTTAAATCAATCCAAAAATATAAATCAAATTGTCACATCAACTAATCTCCTTTTAATTTAATCAAATCTTGATTAAATTAATCTTAATCCCCCCTAAATCCTCTAGATTTTGCCACTTGCTGAATAAATCATTTTTTTTTATTTAATAAATCTTCTAATTTCCCTCAACATGGCATCAAAAGGGAATATTCCTCCAAGTTTGAAAATCTCTCCAAGTGGATTTGTCCTTCCAACAATGTTTTCAATACCTCTTACATTTCCTTGTGCATTGAGCCAAGTGGCATTTAATCCATTCCTTTCTCCCTCCAGCATGTCATTTCATAAATTTGAAATTCCACCTAATATCATTTATTGTGCACATTCATCAAAATGTGCTCAACCTTCATCCTCTCACATATTGACAAATGGTGATTGGTGGATAATTTATCCCACATTCATCCCTTTTTCCTCTTTCTTCAACATTCTCACCTATAAATAAGAGGCTCTCCTTTATATTTTGGATCCACAACTTCATGCAAAGTTATAATCTTTAGATTTTGAACTTTGCTCATCCATTATTCATCAATTTTCAAGTTTCATAGCTAGGTTATGCAAGATTTTCTCCAAGGAAGCATAAAATCTACATCAAGTCATCACAAAGCTTACAAGGGATTGGGAAAGGGCCATTTTCCACATCAAAATGAGGACCACCGGCGGGATTGAGAGTTGATCATCTAAATATGACACAGTCCCGGCCGTCCCATTTATGCTTCTACCGAATTACGTAGTTCCGTTTTCCAACCTTACAGTATTCCAACACAGTCCTCTCTCATGGTTTCACGTGTCTTAGGTCCGTGTTCTACAACTTCAAACGTCCAAATATCCAAATGAACTTCCACCAAACCAGGAAACCCCAGTCTCATGTCCCAGGTACCAACGTTCCAAATTCCAGATGAAATGTACTCGGAACCAACGTCAATCTGTCGCATCTTCCCAAATATCAACCTATCAATTCCTCGATACAAGCTTGCTGGCAAAACCATAGGAGGGGCTAGACAATGTCACATACCCGTTAGTGCTGCTAAAGACCAAGGGTCACACCTGCGTAAATAATTCCCTAAAATGCTGGGTTTGAACTTGTGACCAGCTCTGATACCAATTGTTGGACTTGTCGTTGCACCAAAATATTGACCTATCAATGCCTGATACAAGCTTCGGTTAAGAACCATAGGAGGCGGTTAGACCATGTCACAAGCTCCAGTAATGCTATGAAAGACCAAGGTCACACCTTGTAATAGGACCATTCATCATAAGAAGCTACAAGTCAAGGGCATATTAGTTATCAACACCCGGAGGGGAACCTCTACAGGAGCCCATGAATAGCTCCCATCTCAAAAAGTTTTATGCTTAATCTTATAGGGTATAAAACCAAAAATACAAAAAAATTAGAAAATGTCCTAAAAAAATGGTCACCTTGACAAAAACCTGGCAAATAGGTGTCTTGGTGGCAACAAAAAAAGAAGAAGCAAAAATCCCAAAAATAAAAAGATTTAAAAATAATAAAGAGAAAAAATCGCCCTCTTAGTGAAAACCACTTCGTAGGGAGCGCTGGGAGGGCGCACCTGGTGAAAAACCTTGAAAATAGGTACTTTGTAAAATAAGTATGTCTCCAATCCACAGGACTCCACGAAAGTCTTCTACCCGGTCCACAGGTCTTCCCTGTCATCTGGTCTGCATCTGCTATCTCCTCAACCATCACCTGTCTTATTTGCATTCAGCAGCTCAGTGTCGTCATGGACCCCTCCCAGTACTGGCCCACCTTCTGGCCTCATGCTTTGTTCGGTTTCCTTGCTGGCAGTTCTCATTGCATCACACTGGGCATTTTGCCTTTGGATCACCTGTATGATCTTTTAAGGTATTCCTAAAATCAAAAAATCCAAAAATGTCATAAAATTGAAAATCCAAAACATTCAAAACATATCAAAATCCAAAAATAGGTCAAAAATTCAAAAATAGAGTCGCCTTTGTCAAATTACGTTGTCTTTGGCTTTGAACGTAGGAAAATTTGATCTTTGATCATCCCCTGAGACACTTAGGTTATTCCTTTAGGAGTCTATCATAATAAACTACAATCCATTTGTTCATATCTCATCAATAATTGAGTTTTGTTAGTCGAACTATGTGGTCTCGCAGGTGTAATATAGGCAAGGCTAATTTGCTGATCAGCCCCCAAGGCCCCGCAATGATAGGTCTTGATTAGTCTCTTGGTCAAAAATATCAAAACCCCAAAACATTTGAAAATTTGAAAATCAAATTTGCAAAATCTTGAAAATACCAAAAACAGCCTCAAAACATTTCAAAAACACCGAAAACATCCAAATATTTGAAAAAATTCATCCATCTCATCTCACTTTCACCCGCAATATGCATCACTCATAATAAATCATCATTATCCTCAAACTTTGGTAAGATAGTCAAAAACAAGTCTAGTAGGTTAAAAAGAGAAAACTCAAACATCAAAGTCTCAAGTCTAGGTTAGTAAGTAAACAAGTTGGTGAACTCTTTGTGTCAATAGCCTATCATCAATCAGTCCTAAATCAATCATCTGATAACATCATGTCCTAGGATGCATCCTTCCTACAATGGGCATCAACATCAAGCATCACTATAGTTTAGTCTTGGCTAGCGATATGAAGAACATTGGCTTATTTGTTTACTTGACCTTGGTATTTTGGTTTATCTTATTGCGCTCATTCCAATGATTTCTTGATGATGTCCCAAATGAAGGGATTTAGAGAGAAAGAAATGGGGCAATGATTATTATCTTTTTATCTACTGTGCTTGTTGGATATTCTTGTAATATAACTTTGGTCATATGTGCTTTGTTTGGGTGTAGGGAAGATGTTTTAGGTGTCTTTTTGACCACATAGGAAGGCTTGCCTTTCTATGTTTTGGTCCAAGATGTTTGGAATATCTGAACTGCATTTTGAATGAGGTTCTATGTGTCGGGTGTGAACAAGAGTACTCCTATCTGATTGTTGAGTCAAAGTCCATCACACTAGGTACAATGCCATCCTGGTTCTTTATACCTTGATGCATCATGCCTGTGTATTATCAAACATAAGGCAAATAGCCCTTTAAAGTCCCAATCCCTAGTAAGAAAATCATCATCATCATCATCATTATTATTGTCATCATCTTTTGACTTGTTGGAGTTATTGTCATCATCTTTTGACTTGTTGGAGTCTCTTACTTTCTTCTATCTTCTTTTTGCGCTAACATGGTACCATGACAGTTAATCACAAATCATCACTATTGCATCCATCATGTATCCAAAAACCATCAACATAATGCATATCATATCATGACATAGAGGAAACATTGATCATGTTACATGCATGGCATTTCATCATTGCTTAATATAGATTGGTTATTCTAAACATCTCATAAACCTTACATTTACAGTCATTGCATAAAAATAAAAGGAACCATCACATAGGAATTATTAACTCATCTCATGTACATCATCCATCACATCATAATATAATTCATTTACATCCATATAATATCACATACATATCATCCGTTTGCATCATCATATAAGAATTATCATAACATATGCATCATATCACACAATAAACATCATCATTAAATTCATCATCACATAGGTATCATAATAGACATCATCACATCATATTAGATGCATCATCATGTCGTCCATAAATGCATTACCATATCATACATGAGATAATGAAAAATAAAGAAAAATATTGCATTTCATACATTTAATCATCACCCATTAAGCATCATAATATAGATCTTTTAGTCTAAACATTCGCATATCATAACATTTGCATCATCCAATAGAGAAAATATTGAAAAAGAAATGCGTCCATAAATCATTGCATCACATCATCATATAGAAACATACATTGCATTGCATCATATAGAATCACATCATACATCACATAAGATAGAATCATTGCATATAAACCATCACATATAGAAAGTAAGAACATCACATCATGCATAGATAGAATAGAACACATCACATCGCATCAAATCATCTCATCTCATATATCATCAAAATAATATACATTGTCATGGTGCAAAATTAGGATCAAGTGTGTATCAATCAATATATAGCACAATCACCCACAGGGCTATAAAAAATGAGCCTGTGGATCTAAAAAAGAATAATGTCTAAAAAGAGTGAGCTAGCCCTAATGGATGATCCCCTCACCTGGTGGATCTTGCCTCTGTCCAATCTACTATGAAAAATATGGAACACGGGAAGATCGTGGCACAAACTGATGGTAGTGTACTCTATAATACCGAGCCTCTTGTATCACCTCATGGTACAGCCTGGTGGGGACAGTCCTACCCTATGTGGCCTCCAACTACTAATGTTAGCTAGTCTCGTGTGCCAACTATAACTCAATGGCCTATCTTTGTTGGATGGCCTGGTCCTGCTCTGCATAGGCCTGATCTCACTCAACTATCAAGGTGACAACCTGTGCCTGCGACTATAAAATTTTCCAATCCCTAGGGTTTGGTTGTGGTGCTGGTTGGATGGGTGGCTGGTCCTGATGCCCATCACCATCTCTCGGTGGCATCAACTGCTTGTCCTGCTGACCGTCCATGTGTTGATCTTGATGCCCGTCACCATCTCTCTGATCTATGTCCTACTCTGGCTGCCATGGAGGGGTTCCATCTCCCCCTCTGCCTCACCCTCTATCGCCATCCCCATCACCATCACCATCTCTTCCTCCTTTGCCTCCTCGGCCACGTCCTTGTCTTGCAGCTAAATCCCTGGGTCTCCTTTGTGGTATTTGTGTGCCAAGCACTGTCATTTGAACTGGTAATTAGAACCAATCCCTTTATGCCTGTGTCATACCTATGTCTGCTTGTCGCTAATCATAGGGCCACAACCTAGCCAATAGCTACATAAAGCTCAGAATAGCATCCACTACTGGGATCGACTAACCTCATGTTGTCTCCCTTGTACTACAGGAAAAATGGCCACATACTGGTCATAAGGATGGTATTGTGTGTCCCCAAACTAGCGAGAAATGCAGTTTGGAAGATATCTCTCTATCATGGTATGCTCACGACCCTACATCAATCGATCCTACCAGGAAAATAGTAGTTGCTGAACATTGTCATACCAAGCTGGCTGCCCAAGGTATGGTCTCCAGGTGAAAAATGTCATCTCATCGATGACCCATTGCAAGTGCCGAATGCCTACTGCCCATCTATGTGAAAATGTCAAAGAACCCCTGTATCTCCAAATAACTAGATCATCTGGCTCCATATCAACCAATATAATTCTAACAGGGCAGAGCACTTCGATGTGCTCCCAAGCCCAAATATGCAGTAGTGTGACCCTTGATCCAATAGTTCGACTATCGTAATAAGCAAAATCGTGAAGGTCATAATAAAGCAAGGCTAGTATCACTGCCCCAAAGAAAAGCACTCCCTCCATTGGAGCATTTTCTCCTAAGCAAGCCCCCATCTTGGAATAAAGTATCAGCCACACCGATCTGGTGCTACGAGCCCTGAAATGATCGTAGCCACTATTAGTTTGAAAGATGGTACCACGACCTTGTACCTCTCAAGCTCAATTGTCCCTTTGAGAAGACAATCTTGTCTAGGCCCATGATCTCATGGCGCATGTCTCTCCTGGCATCCACATCATAGATAACTCACTCTCTGTGGATGGGAAAACACAAAATGTGCCACATCCTCCAAGGTCACTATGGTCTCACCTGTGGGAAGGTGGAATGCAGAAGTTTCACTGTGCCAACACTCTACAAATGTTGTCATCAGGCCCAGATGTGTTCAGATGATTGGGGCATATGCCATGTACCATAATCCGATCGCCCCTAGGTGCTTCTGGAGTACCTCGTGCAATGGGGGGTCCTGGGTCAATCTAATCAAAATGGATGATCTATGCTCGTGTGAATGGATTGGCTCCATGTCCTCCTGCATCAAGAAAGTCACTGCGTCAAGTTTCATGAAAAATCGTGATCTTGTTTGAATTTCATGCAACCAAATTAGCATATGCATCACTATTCACATATGCGTCATAGTTTGAAGAGGTCACAATGCTATATGGCAGTGCTAGGAGCCTAAAAGTTCCAAACTCTGCTATTGTGGTGCATTTTGAAAGCGACCTAGTTTGACCCCCAAGACCTAAATTCCAAAGAGGATCGTCGCAACACTGTTTGCAAGTGTGATGCACTTTGAAAGCAAAACCCTAATTCTAAATTGAGTCACCGTGACACAACTCTTATAAGTGGCACAGTTTTAGCCTGCGCGACATTGATTTGAGCTTTTCAGTGGCACTATATAGCACCACTTGACTTTGTTGACCCCTAGAACCTAATAAATGCGCTCAAAAATTGAAAAATGAAATTAGGAAAAGATGACTTACCACTGGTCCTATGTCGGGAAGCCTTTGGTACACTTATACATGCTCTAAAATGTGGCGGGGAAGCATGCATTGTGCCATCTTGATCAATGCTCAAAGCTCAAATCGCAGGAATTCTAAAGGCTATGTGCAAATGAATTGGAAGTGGCCCCCCTAGGCCTATTTAAGCCTAAAAGTTAGGGTTTTTTGACCCTGTTTAGTTGTCTAGCTAAGGTTTTGGACCCCTGAGCTCATTTTCGCCCAACCGAGGGCTGTTTTGCACCGTTTTTTGCATTTTTTGCACATTTTTGGCATCCCGGAGCCTTTTTGGACCCATCGGGCACCTTGTCCTCATTTTTTGCGAGATCACCCAAAAATCAAAATTTTTGTTCAATCTCTCGAGGGGGAAGTATATCAACATGTTTATTCTCATTGGGGCATTTTAAAAAAATGGAATTTTTTTGAATTTTGATCGAGACAAGTTACTCTTTGAACCAATGCAGTGAGTACTTTGCTTCAAAGAGGGGAAAAATGTAGACATGAAAAATGTACCAATCACACTTGATCCTGATTACTAGCACAGCTTCATCCCGAATCATCTCCTTTGCTAAGTCATTTAATTGAATAATCCAATTTTAGTTAATGAAATTCATCACATTTCATCCCTTAATTAAATAAGTCAGTTTTATCTAATTAAGTCATCATCCCCTGTTAATTGAATAAATCAATGTTATTTAATTAACCCTCTAGTCTCTATTTAATTAAATTTCTAAGGTCATTCTATTAAATTAAATCAATCTTTATTTAATTTAATCTAACATCATCCCTCTTTAATGAAATAAATCAAAATCTTTATTTAATTAAGTCTAAATTCATATTCCTATCAACTTTGATTTAAATCAATCCAAAAATATAAATCAAATTGTCACATCAACTAATCTCCTTTTAATTTAATCAAATCTTGATTAAATTAATCTTAATCTCCCCTAAATCCTCTAGATTTTTCCACTTGCTCAATAAATCATTTCTTTTGATTTAATAAATCTTCTAATTTCCCTCAACATAGCATCAAAAGGGAATATTCCTCCAAGTGGATTTGTCCTTCCAACAAGGATTTCAATACCTCTTACATTTCCTTGTGCATTGAGCCAAGTGGCATTTAATCCATTCCTTTCTCCCTTCAACATGTCATTTCATAAATTTGAAATTCAACCTAATATCATTTATTGTGCACATTCATCAAAATGTGCCCAACCTTCATCCTCTCACATCTTGACAAGTGGCATTTGGCCATTGGTGGATAATTTATCCCACACTCATCCCTTTTGCCTCATTCTTCAACATTCTCATCTATAAATAAGAGTCTTTCCTTTATATTTTGGATCCACAACTTCATGCAAAGTTATAATCTCCAAATTTTGAACTTTGCTCATCCATCATTCATCAATTTTCAAGTTTCATAGCTAGGTTATGCAGGATTTTCTCCAAAGAAGCATAAAATCTACATCAAGTCATCACAAAGCTTACAATGGATTGGGAAAGGGCCATTTTCCACATCAAAATGGCACCAATTCCCCCATGGGATTGAGAGTTGGATCATCTAAATATGATTGAATAGATTCTTTCATTGTGTTCTTCATTTATTTCTTATTTTGATGTTTCTAATGAATTGCATGGGGAATCTTAGTTCTAACTTGCATATGTGACTAACATTGTGTTTGTCAAGGTCTAGGATTGGGGTTCACAAGTACTACAACCTTGTTCAATTGGGTGTAACTTTTAGAGAAGGTCATTTCAATTTAGGACCAACACCAATTCAGGGACCCATTAGGGTGTACAATAACATACCACAAACTCTCAATAAGTTTTTTTGAAATAACCTCGTCAAATCAAGTTTCTAACACTGACTAGACCCTAAATTAGGTATGTTTTACAAAGAGACTTGTTCCAAAACTTCTTTCCAATCCCTAAAACCACTTTGGAAGTATTCTATAGATCACGAAACCAAGGATTCTCAATTTGTTTATAGAGACACACTCTCCAGGGTGCCTAAACAAAATA
>VDFB02047502.1:0-61190 GCA_007258455.2 Sequoia sempervirens
TGAATCTTTGTTTCTCAACCATCTTGTACTCAATAATGAGGCTCATTTTGTCTGAAGAGGTCATTTGTGAAGCCTCCTCTACAAAACCCTCATATGAAAGAACAATCCAAGAAACCCTTTTGACCTAAATTTCTCAAACCTTAGATCTACAATAAACCCAACAAATATGTAAACCCCAAAAGCCCAAATCTATAAAACAACATCTACACATGTTTTCCATACCTTGTAATGCCTTATATCTTTCTTGCATAACCATGGACTCAAATTTGCACCAAATCTATTCAAACAAGGGTTATAAAAAAACTTGGGAGCTCACACCTCCCATAACCATGAAAGATCTAATACCACTTGTTGGGAAATAATGCATCAAAATACCCATTTCATTTAATCCATTTCCTACATAATCCCATGAGAGAAAATCATGTATAAAAAGCTTTAAAAAGAACTAAATGCATAGACCAAATAGACAATCCACAGGGTAACACAGTATATACCCTAAGAAAACCCTCAAGAGGGAAAAAAATAGCCTCCAAAAACATCCATACTCTATTATTCAATAATAAAATAATATATGTACTTATAGAGTACAATGAATACTTTTGAAACATCAAATCTCTCCAATGGATCCTCAATGTGTCCAAGCATGAATCCACACATCCCATCTCATGCTTCACATATGCACTACTCAAAAAGACTCAATAATTGATGAGCCTGGTTAATAGCTAGTTTTATTTCATTTAATTTGTATCTTTTAACATTTCAAGCTACTTATTTTATAAACATTCCTGAAACTTATATATCTTTTATGCATCCTAAACTAGAATTTGATATGTGGAAATATAATTATGATATAATAATATTTGCATAGACAAATGTATGAATGCTCATGGAATTTAGTATAAATTTATGTTTAATTTATGGTTGTTAATGATGTGTATATTTTAGATCAAACTAAACTCTTGCAGCCAGAAGAACTATAACCCATAGCAACTGGATTGACTAGCTTGAAGCTAAAGGATTCTAGGCAAATTGTAGGGAGAGTCCAAAATGCTAAAAATGTGATAGTTATAGGAAATGATGGAAGCAATCATTAAATTGGTCAATAATGAGTGACTATATCATCCAATAAGATGATAGGAGGAAGAATTCTATATTGATAAGGAATCCAACATGATAGTTTTTACAAAGCACGTCTTTGTCCTAGTTTTTACAAAGCATGTCTTTGTCATACCGTTAGGACAAAGTTTTAATTCTTTTTCTCTTTTTTAATCTTTTTCAATTATGGTTTCATTTGCAAAGACTAGTCCTCTCCCCATTCTTAAGGGAGAGTGGACATATGAATTTAATTTCTATTTTTAGTCCTTGTGTGAATAAAAATCCTCTCTCAAGCTTATATATTTGGATTGATGATTGATGAGCAAATATAGTTAGAGAATATAGTTTATAGTTCTAGTTTTTGTTTTAACATACAATAGTTCATTATTAGTTTTATGTTATTTAGCTGCAATGGATATATACTCATGAATGAGAGATCTATAGAGATTCTAGTCATCTTAAGAGTTCAGTTTCTATGCAATAAAGGAATTTCAATTTATTGTTATGATTTGTTGATTCAAGTAAGTATACATTTGATTTCCCCTATGGCCACAACAACTTGAGCAAGAGCCACTTGAGGTACTATTCATCCACCTTGATTTTTGTCATTAGATTAGATGATTATACTGTTGCATTCATTTCAAGTAAACTCTTAATTACATGCACGTGAATGATATCTTGTATCAAGAATGGTGCTCTATAATGTTTCCTTGAGTTGTTCTCAGGAGAAGTTAAGTAATTAGGAATTAGAGTTTGTAGTATTAGTGAATTGCAGAGTTCAAATTTAGTATTTAATAGTTATAGTATTAATTTGAAGGTACCCATAGCATAAGTAGTAGATTAAGATTTTTCCCTTGTTTCGTAAGTTAATGCTTTATTTCCTTTTCTAGACTTTGATATTTTCTTGTACATGTGAAACCACCTATAATCACTAATATAGGTTGTGTAGAGTGCATGAATGCACATACAATGCCAACATCAAAATCTTACGAATCCCTGCTTGATAGTTAAATGAAGCCTTTGCAAGAGTTTGGTGAATTGTTTAGCTAGGAACCCCTCCTCTGAATTATGTGTCTAACACCAAGTTGATAGAGCATTACAAATGCCTTAAATTTTTAGTGACATTATTGAGGATGGTGCTAATTTCAAGATTTCATAGTTTAGTGTTTTTCTTTTAGAATTAGGGTATTTAGGTTTTAGTCATTAATACAAAAATATTTTACTAATAATGTGTAGGAACCATTGATCCAAAAATTCTTAACTATTGCATGTGGAGGTGGCAAGATGCTCTAGGAAGATTTATCCCCTCAACACACAAAGATTTAGAGGATATTGGTGCTCAAAGTGAACAGAGGGAGGGTATTCTTGAAGAAGAATTGTCCTTGACACTAGTACCCACACTAGACATAGAGGAGGCTTCCCACATAAACATTAAAATTATAGGTGATACAGTAGTGGAAGACCCACCAAAGCATGTAACCTTCCCCATTTCCAACTAGGAGAGAACAACTTATTTGAAGAACATACCTCCTTCAGCAATACCTGTCTTATATGGGTTGGTCACGGAGGATCCAAATACCTTCCTTTTTGAGTTTGATGTGCTAAGCAGAAGTCATGATTATACCACAAATGCACATAGGCTCAAATTGTTCCCAAAAACACTAAAGGATGTTGCTCTAAGATGGTTTATGGGTTTGGGAAGGGATGTTCTAAATTGGAATTCCATGAAGACCAAGTTACTAGAAAAGTACCAGGATTACTATAGAGGCATAGACTGAAAGAGAGATGGCATCTTTAGGATGTCACAAAAGGAAGATGAATCCTTGGAAGACTATATGGAGAGGTTTCAATTTTTCCTTAAGAAATCCCACCAAAATAGACTCTTTGATGAGTCTTTAAAGTTGATATTCTTGAGAAGGATTAAAGGGGATTGCATGGATACACTTAACCTCATTAGGGAAATAAATATCTCTCAAGCACCATTTGAGGAATCTACAAAGCATGTAGGAAATATTCAAGGTCTTTCACCAAGAAGGTTAATAGAGGGGATAGGACATCTTCCATCAGTAAACCATCTAATGGAGTCTCTAGAGTTGAACTAAGAAATCTTCTATCAAATATAAAGAGGGATATGATCAGCCATTTGGCTACACAATTAGATATTCTCCATGTAAAAAAGATGCAAGAAGGGGTAGAAGCAGCCCTTACATAGTACTACCCACATTGTAGACAGAGAAGGACTAACTGCAAATGCAAGAAGGTGGCAAGTATCTCTAAAGAGAAGCAAGGAATATTAAACTTTCATACATTAGAAGGTGAATATGGACAAGTATTCTACATAGCTCAAGGAAACCATTATATCCAAGGAAAGGTATAACCTAAGATCCTTTGAATTATAACATATCATTTCCTAGTAACAATGCAAATTTTCATAGTTGGAACCCTCAATATTAGGCCAATATGCAAAACCAGCAATGGCCAATGCCTCAATCCAATTGGAATCAACAATAGAAAAAATGTGGCCATCACAAAATTACCAAGGATTTATCTATAATTCTCATTGGCCATCCCAATAAAATCAATGGAAACCTTAGTGGTAAAAAGGTCAACAATGGAAAAATCAAAACATGAATTATCAATAGCCCTTATAGCCACAACAACAAGACATTATGCCAAACCCAACAAATCTATCACCACAACCACCTAGAGCATTGCAGCTGCCCACTCAGCCTGCACCTAAGCCCAATAATAAGCCTATTCAACAGGCTTATACTAACAATTTTTTTCAATATCCTACTTATGAGATAGAGGTGAGTGATGTCCACCTTAGGTCAAGGAAAATGTTGGCTAGTCCTTCATCTACTCATATCACTAAATTGGTTGATGAGGAACCTCTAACAGAGACCTTGGATGACCAACCTAAGGAGCCTGAGTCAAATTAGGTTAACCCAACTAATCTAATTCTGGAGCCTCATTTTCCTAAAAGATTACCAGTTCAAAGGAATCAAACATAAGATGAAATAGACCCATTGGGACAACTTAAGGATGTTTTCATAAAAATACCCCCTATCCAAGCCATCAAGGAAGTTCCTATTTATACTAAAATGGTGAGAGAACTATGCCTTAAAAAGCTGGGAAAAAAGTGTAAAGACCCTCAGACTGTACATGTCTTAGGACAACTAGCTAACATTAGTTTGGGAAACATAAATGTCCCCAAGTATGCAGACCTTGGGATCCCTATAGTGGATGTCAAGATAAATGGAACTCTCATTAAGAACACCTTAATTGACTTGGGAGCAACTATTAATGTAATTACCAAGTAGACCATGAAGTTATTACAACTAATAGAACTCAAACCTACACCTATTGTTCTAGAGTTGGAAGATAGGTCGATAGTTAAACCTAAGGGTATCATTGAAGACTTGGTAATAACATTGGATTCATCAAAGTAACCTACAGATTTTATGGTATTGCAACCAGAAGCTAATCTTTCAAGCTATCCCCTCATTTTAGGTAGACCTTGGTTGGCAATAGTAGATGATTTTATATGTTGCAAGTCTAGGAATATGACTATTTCTAATGGAAATATGACTAAGAAATTGATCCTTTATCTACCAACACAGCCACATGTAGACCTAGAATAAACAATTTGGCATGCCCTAGATGATGAAGATCAATACTCCTTGTAAATCTTTATGACGATTGAATGCAACACATTATTAGAAAACCAAGATGAAGATGAATTGATAGAAAAAAATCATGCAAAATAACTATGGTAGGGAACTATAGCATCAATATTTTCTAACATGTCTATAGGATCCTCTGCAAGATATGATCCCTACCAATTCATTTGAGTCAATTTCCTAAATATTCCACACTTTGTTACCACACCAATGTATTTCAAAGATAGTAGAACTTGACATTGTTGAACACCTAGAATAATGAGAGGGGGAGGTGAATCAGTATTCTCTGAAGCCACTTAAACATTCATTCCACATAGCATATTCAATTTGTAGTAAGAAAGGAAAGCATAAAAGAAACCATCAAAACTACATAACACATGAACACCATATTTTTACGTGGAAAACCCAAAAGGGAAAAACCACGATGAGGACTAGCTCACAATATATTATAACCAATTATAAGATATTATAGAAGTACTCACTGCAGGTGGAATATATACCATATAAAGAAGAAAAGATAGAAGACAGGGGTGGCACATAGCGAGAATGAACTATTACAAATGCTTCTGCAACATGTTGGAATACAGTTCCACTGAAGCTCAATATACAAACTCAACACACTTCATACCACTCTACTCTAACACTCTTCTCTATTCTACACTCGTATCACTTTCACACAATTCACACCAATAATACTTGCATTCACACTCCACAATACTAAAATAAACTTTCATATAATCCATCACATCCACAAACACCTATAACATCAATTAGGTTAGCCTAATTAGATGTATCATGCAAAACATAACTTGTCAGCTCCCATTCAAATCATACACATCTCGTTCCTTAATTCAAAAATATGTAACACATCAAATAGGTTAGGGTGGACATATAATAGTTCCCTTATAACAAATCAATACTTACTTAACCTCTGCAATACCCCAAATATATTAGGTTGGAACTGCTGGTGACCTAACATCAAAATTCACCAATTGAACCACAAATCAACATGTAGACCTCCAAACTTCATGCCACTAGGAACATAGGTGCACCTAACACCTATCAACACCTCAAAAAATCCACAAGACAAAATGTTAGTCCATGGTGAAGTGTTGACTCATCAAAGCATACACTTTGCTCAAGAAACACTCACTGACAAACTGGATATTCTATCATTCATAACTTCTACACCAGAAGACAAAACAATGTGAAACTTTGGATTTAGACTCCTCTGACACCCACAAAAATTGCATTAGAATCGCAGAGGAATTATTCAAGGTGGATCAATAGACACCAGCAAATGGACATCTTGTACACTAAAAACTACATTTTGACACTGCCAATATTCAACTCAATTGTCTACATTAGATCAAAGCTTCTTGCATATAAGCACTGCATTAACATCTTTGTGCATGCTCATGCTTCAACAATTGGTCTACACATTGATCTTCATACCAAATCACAATGTTGACATCAATGACAACACTATATCTACATATTGAACAACTCATGCTCATGCTCATGCTCATGCTCATGTTGTCAACAAGTATATTAATGAAAAACTCCACAAACTTGCAAAAATCTCCCCATTTGTCATTGATGGCAACATACAAAAATTTCTCTCTAGAACAACTCTCCCCCTTTGACATCAAGGGAAAAGGGCACATACATGTGTTCTATTCTTTTATCTCCCTTTGAAACATATCTTCTCCCCCTTGCATGACTCACATGATTTTGCATTTATTGAATTACATAGATACTCACATACTCATGTGCTTCCCCTAACTGATATATACATATATACATGGGAGTAGCCAAAATTACAAAAAATTAACCAATCTTCCTCTAACAATTCTATTCATGCAACCAAATAAAAATTTGCACTAGAAACTATCTCAACCATTTGCATATATACAGCAAAATTTGATTAAGAAATCTAAAATGCATAGAAGAAAAGAAATATAAACCATTAATTGGAAGAAGTGTTTGAAATCTACAATTTTGTAAGGTGTGCTTACCAAAATTTCTTGCCTTCTTCCCATTCCTTCTTGGTTGTGCCAAGCATATGGCTTTGAGCTTCAAACTCCATAAGAAGTTATTCTGCATGATCTAGAGTGCTAGGTATTGGATTTAACTTCATTTTTTTTTCTACACTTATTGGTGCACTAGAAATAGGTGTATACTTTACATTTACTAGTTCCGTAAGATGTCCAAAATGCGCTATTATCTTTTCTCTTTGTTCTTGTAGTTGAAACAATTATTCATGTAGGCTCTTGATTGCTAACCTTTTGCTTCCACTTGCATCAACCACTAGATCATAAGCACTGGATTCCTTATCAATCTGAGGCTCAATGGAGTGCATCTCATCCTTAATACTCTTCATGGAATTGGGCCATTTCATGCAAAATTGGAACAATACCTTGGCTTCCATGACACAATTTTTCACATCTTTGATATTATTCTAAAATTTATGATGTGTAGAGGCACATATCTCTATTATATCCAATAATCTCTTATCATTCACCTTTTTTTCTATATCCTTCTCTAGTTTCTCCTTCAAACCATTGGAATATTCTTTAAAGGAATCAAGAAAAAACTTAAATTTTTCCATACCAGATAAAGAATCATCGATGCTAGCACTAGGTATGCCCTCCTATAGCACTTTTACTACTTCATCAATAAGCTTTGTAATCTTCTAATTAGTTTGTAAAATTTATTTTCGGGTAGAGGCATGGAAAGCATCACTTAACTGTAGATTATGCAATGGAGATATTTTATCCATATCTACATTCCCTTGTTGCATTGTAAGTTGTAGTTGTTGGGTATACATAATCAATTGAAATTGGAGTTGCATACTCAACAAGTTCTTCAATGAATCTCTAGAGGTGCTAGAAGATTCACCAACCATCTTCACTTTATCTTCTGCATCCTTCATTTCTAAATCCTTTTCCTTGTCACAATGTTGCTCTCTACTTTTTCTTCATTGATCTTCTTGGCATTGTTAGGATTTTCTTCATCATCCTTTTCTTTATCAACTATTTTTTCATTATTATTCAGAGGCATATTCATCTTCGGGTTGTCTTGTACTACTTCTAAATTCTTCTCTTATTCCATAGGAGGTGATTTTTTGTCTATAGGTGCATCCTCCTTCTATATTTTTGTAACATTTACTTCTACAATAGTATTTTATCCAACTATAGGGGCATCACCAATAACACCTTCTTCTATAATTTTTTCTTCACTGGTAAAATCTTCTTCTGCAAAATTTTCTTCCACAGTTTCATTTTGAAGCCTCTCAAGATCATTCTGATCTCTGCTCATAAGGGTAGTTACCCTTTTATTTGTTTGGAACTCCTTATTGTACACCTAAGACAATGTGGCTTTATTTCCATCTGAGAGAGAGGCACTAACCATATCCAAAGAAAAAGATCTTAACTTTGCTTCTTCATCGATGGCCTCCTATCTTCTAGCATACAATACATTCCTCAACTCCGCAGGAATTTTTTTTTTCAATATTCTTTATATTTACCTCAAAAGTAACAATATATTTTACAATTTCCTCTTCTATAGTTTCTTTATCAACATCATTTGTTGTATTATACAATGCAACAATCTCTTCTAACATCTCATGTTCTACAATACCATTAAATCAAGCATCTAATATCATGGAGCTATGTTTCCTTTTCGGAGGGGAAGACTTATCTTTCTTCTTCTTCTTCTTCTTTACTTATGGAGTCATTTTTCCCTTATCCAACTCTATTTTCTTCTCCCTCATCTGTATCGTATATCCTTCCTTCTCCTTTTCAACTTCAGCCTCACTATATGTGCCCACAATGTCAATCTTTTGTTTCTTTCCACTTTATTCTCCTTATGAAATATCAATTCTTCTTTTTTAGACCAATTCTTCTTCCTCAAATGCTCATTTACAAATGACAAATTGAAAGCGAAATAACTTTTGAACCCTTTTGAACTGACCTAATTCACATTGAATGCACATTTTGAAAAGCTGGTAAAAACCTTAACTATATGCACAGTCAACTTCAAGTGCTCCACAAACTTCTACAACTCAATATTTTCCACTAGTTCTTTTACCAATAGGTTAACCATGTCAACTTACACCTTATTCCAATATGTTGAAGCATCAACACCATTCCTCTTGGCAGGGGTTAAAATATCTTTTGTTAATGCTCCTCCTAAGCCAAAGCTTTCTACTTAGTTTCTAGAGGAAACATCTACACCAAATGCTGGTATAGACTCAAGCTTAGTACCATTATTTTCCTTCTTTCTCCAAATATTTTCCATCTCTTTCTTTATCTCTACTGGATCAAGCTTTTTCATCAGATCACTCTTCTTTACCATATTTTTCTTCTTTGCATTCTTGCTTTTGCAAAATTTGGAAATGTGTCCTTGTCTATTGCAATTGTAACAAGTGACACCATTTTGAACAAGCTTACTTCCACCCATTCTAGATCTACATTGATTGGATTTATGCCAAAATCCATTGCATGCATAATAGTACCCATTGAAATATTGAAACATCATACCATTGTTATAGTCATTCATCATTTGACTTCTACATTTATGAGCCTTATGACCGAATCTTTTGCATGTAAAGCACTGACCGAGAAAATATTTAACATTCTAATTTATTTTTCTTCTACATTCCATAGTCTTATATCCAAATTTACTATAGGAATAATAGAAACTATTAAAAGATGAGTACCTTTGTGTATTTAGTTGTCTGATAGGTGGTCTTTTGAAGTCTTTCCTTTGATTTTAAGCCTGCTTTCCATTACTCTTCTTGTACTCAATCTTCTTTTATTCATTGTTTTCCTTTTCAACATTTGGTGTCTGATTTTCCTTTGAACTTTCTCCTTTCTCAAATCCTAATCCACCTTTTTCTTTATAATTCTTCTTATTTGCAATCATTTCATCAAGCATTGTAGAGCTCATCTTGAATTTGTCTTCTTGATTCTTTTCTTTTTCTATATTTGATCTCAAGATCACAAATTCTTCTTCAAGTTTTGAACATTCTTTAGATTCACTTTTCATCTTAGCATTCAAGAATTCTTCAACTTTTTTTCCTTCTTCAACTTGCACTTTTAGACTAGTAATTATTTCATTTGCTCGCTTCAACATCTCATTAACCTCCTTATGTCTTTCTCTAAATTTCTTGATTTGTTCTCTTAATTTTCTAATGCATTCATCTACTTCCATGATAGTTTTCTTAAGATATTTTTTCTCACTTTTAGTCCTTTCTAGAGCTTCAAGATCTATTATGAGTTCTTCATTCATGCCAACAATGCAATCTTCTTCAGTGAATCCAACAGCACGAATTTATGACAAAGGAGTAGGATATCTTCTAATAGACATGTGTTCAATCTCCAAGACCTTCCTCAAATGGTTAAGCTTCTTCCAAGGAACTAAGCTCTTAATACAATTATTGAACACCTGAAATACTAAGAGGGGGGTGAATTCAATATTCTTTGAATCCACTTAAACATTTAAACATTCATTCTACATAGCATATTCAATTTTTATTAAGAAAGGAAAGAATAAAAGAAACCATAAAAAAAACATAACACATGAACATCGGATTTTTATGTGGAAACACAAAAAGGGAAAAACCATAGTGAGGATTAGCTCACAATATATTAGAACTGGTTATAAGATATTATAAACATGCTCACTATAGGTGGAATCACTACACTAGTGGACTCACTACCCACAAAAAGAAGAAAAGATAGAAGAGAGGGGTGGAACATAGCCATAATGAACTGTTACAAATACATCTGCAACATGCTGAAATACAATTCTAGTGAAGCTAAATATATAGAGTCAACACACTTCATACCACTCTACTTTATTCTACAATCATATCATTTTTGCACAACTCATAGCAATAATACTTGTATTCATGCTCCACAATACTAAAATGAACTTTCATATATCCATCACATTCACAAACACCTACAACATCAATTAAGTTGGCCTAATTAAATGTATCATGCAAAACATAACTTATCGGCTCCCATTCAAATCATACACACCTTGCACCTTAAGTCAAAAAAATGTAACACCTCAAATAGGTTGGGGTGGACCTATAATAGTTCCTTTATAATAAATCAATACTTAATATCCATAATACCCCAAATATATTAGGTCAGCATTGTTGGTGACCTAAAATCAAAATTCGCCAACTAAACAACCACAAATCAACATGCGGACCTCCAAACTTCATGCCAATTAGAACATAGGTTCACCTAACAACTTTCAATACCTCCACAAATCTGTAAGACAAAATGTTATTTCATGATGAAGTGTGGACTCATCAAAACATACACTCTACTTAGGAAACAATATCATTGACAAACTGAATATTCTCTCATTCATAAATTCTACACCAGAAGAAAAAACATTGTGAAAATTTGGATTTAGACTCCTCTAACACCCACCAAAATTGAATTAGAACTACAAAGAAGAATTATTCAAAGTGGACCAAAAAACCGGATGTCCTATACACTAAAAAATGTGTTTTGACACTTAACCAATCTTCAACTCAACTATCTGCACCAAATCAAAAATTCTTGCATCTAATCACTAGATTAACATCTTTGTGCATGTTCATGCTTCACCAATTGGGTTGCACATCAATGACAACACTGTATCTACATATTGTACAACCCATGCTCATACTCATGCTCATGTTTCCAAGAACTATATTAATGAAAAACTCCACAAACACTAATACATTTTGATCAATTTTTCAACGACGGATGTCGGGCCAGAATTTCGACATTTCAAATGTTGTCGAAGTTCTGACGCAATAACAGTGACAAACAACCGTCAAAATTCTGATGGGCCATCATCAAAAAATTGATCAAAATGTATCAGTGAAAATTCCAACAAAAATTAATGAAAAACTTCACAAAATTCCAACAGACATCTCATCAGTTCAAAAATCATCACTAACTTTAGAAATAATGTCGGGTAAAACATTGAATGTTAACAATCAATTGACTAATATACATGTTATCAATTTTTTCACACAACTCAAATTGATAGAGTTGGTTGATTCAAGTTCATTTTAAGGTGAATAATTTCAATTTGTTTATGTAGATGTTTTAACCATTGCAAATATTTGAATTGTTGAGTTCTTAAGAAGTGCAATGTGTTTCAATTGCCATATATCATTTGTAGCATAGTATTTCATGAAATGAAAAAGAAATGCTTTCTTTTCTATTCAATTTTCATCCATAATGATTCATGTACTATTTGCAAAAGAAAAGTATAGAATTGAACATAAGAATTATACAAATGTTTTTTTGTATTCATAAGAGTAAAAAGGAGAATCAAGTGTCCCACACAAGCCATGGGAGTAGCTGGAACAATGGACCATAAAGAATACTCTATGCTATTGAAGATAAAAGAGAGAAGAGCATGTAAGAGAACATAATCATCATTGCTTGGTTGTGCCTTTGAGTTGACTTCAATGTTGAGCTCTCCTTTCTACTTCCATGCTCCATGTGAACCTGCAAGTGGATGAAAGTTTTGTTAGAGCTCATACTATGAACACTCCTACATGATCCATCAACAGTAATATAGAATATTGTCTATGATGCATTGAATCATCTGAGCAAAAATAAGAGGAGTGCAAGGGAATACCAAAGAGAAAATATCATGAGAAAATTTTGTAATCATTATTTTAATCTAACATTTTTTTTTCTTGTGCAGGTATAGGAAAATCCATGTTTATGTTTTCTTTTCAACATCATAAAGCATGTGGTGTAAAATGGGCTCCCACAAGGGTTGAGACCCGGTATGCTACCCCTCAACATTCCATGGAGGGATTTCAAAAAACAAACAATTCAATATTGCTCAAGGAGATATACATCTGAAGGAGCACATCAAATTGCCATGAGAGCTCAAGCAAGTGATCATCTAGGACATTCAAGTTTGATAGTGCAATGAATTGAAGATCATAAAGGATCAATTGCTCAAGTGAATTACCATCAAATGCATCATCACAAAATGTGATAGTGAACAGGCATACATAATGCCATGTTTACAAAACAAGTAATAGTTGAAGCAAATGGAGAAGCTTATGAGAATCAACAACAGCTGTTTTTATTTCAAAATCTTTCATGCAAAGAATAGTCTTCTATCAACTGTTGCTGCCCAAGAAAAAAAAATGCATGAAGAGTGCCAAAGTAAGTTTTGGTTCCATCAAGAAATGAGTTTACAAGTGGCTGCAAGTGAACTTTTGAAAGTAGAGGATGAATGGAAAAGAGGCATGGTTGACTCTGGATACAATGCATTGAGTTGAATGCAACTTGAAACAATATCATTAATGAAGGTAATTTTACAAAATTTAAGCTTTTTTCAGTACCTCTGATGCTACAAACATAAGGGAAAAATCTCATTTGCATTGTTTCATTGAGATATGGAGTTGGAAATGCATTTTTTCTGAAGTATTCAAGTGCATTAAAATGAGTGAATATATGACCATTCAATGCATTGAAAGTAAGCATAGAATCTTTTGTGTGTGCTTCATTTTCAGTAAAAGAATGCAAACAAAAGTTGTAAATAGTGGAAAGCTCCAAGGTGTTTGTAGGCTTTCAAACAGTGTCAAAATGACAAATGAGATCAAGCAATTAATGACTAGTGTGTGCATTATGATGGATGCTTAAGAAGTTGCATTGCTTTAGTTTCATTTGGAAGCAAATAGTGGAATTATAACAAACAAGAACTACACAAAGAAATGAAAGCTACTTGTTTTTCCTAAAGTTAAACATATGTGAAGTAAAGTTTTCATTTTGAAAGTAAACAAATGAAGCTACAATAATGGGCTCAAATAGTGAAAACATTTGTTGCTTTTCAAGAAAATGAGCCATTTTTCAAATAAACTAGGGTGTCAAAATGTAGCAAATGCATAATACCCAATTTGAGCCTTCAAGGAGGAATCCACATTGTTTCCATTTAAATGTTTCAAAGTGCAAAAACTAAGTATTTTGAGGTCATGAATGAATGCAATCAAGTTCAACTAAATGCTCATGGCTCTCTCTTACAAGTGATAATACCCATTCAAGAAAATGTGTTCCAAACACGAATACAAAGAAAATTAAGTGTTTTGAGCTTGTTACTAGTGGACCATGCTAGTGTTAAGTGAAGATAATGGAGCCAATTTCCACAACCATGATGGGTTGGTAAACCCAGAAAATGAGGCGACAAGTTACTTATACATGTTCAATGGAAAACATGAGAAATGTAAATGCATAGAAACCCTAGCCAGTGCTCTCATGGCCATAGCTTGAGAGAGTTTCTCTCTTCAAAAATCAAGTACCCACTTAGGGTTTTGTCACCAAAATGGGAGCACAGTGATGAATAATAAAGGATCAAGCTCATACAAACAATGGAGCTCCTAGAAAATGATTAACACACAAGCATGGTTGTGGCCCATTCAATGGCCAACTCAGGAAATCCCACAAAACTTCATTATTTTGTAAAAGAAGCTTGAATAAAGCTTTTATTTAAGAGGGAAATGCATCATATGGAGAATAATACAGCTTACCATGGCTATGCAAAGGAGAAAGCTCATCCAAGCCTATGGATAGAGCCTTCAAAAAGCTCAAATAATCCCTCCAATGGTAGCCACAAAGAGTGGAGAAATAATGTCAACACAAATGCATTAAAAAACCAGCCATGGCCGTGGCCAAGTGGCCCTTGTTTCTCATCGAATGGTGTCAAAAAATCCATCAAAATATAGATGAAAGTGCTTAACATTGAATGCAGAGGAGGGCACAACAAAATGGAGAAGAAAAGATCTCGAATGGTAGCGTCCAAGCTTCAAACCCTAACTCCCATGGCGATGCCTAGTAGAGCCCCATTTTCCCAAAATATGGTCGATGCAAATGATAACCAAAAAGTGTGTTTAGAATAGGTTTTGTGTTAGGGTTTCCCCCATGTGCCCAATTCACATGTGATTTTAATGACATTTCTTTTCAAAATCAAATGCCATAAATCATATATGCCTTTTTTCCTAGGTTGAATGTCTTAGGCATTTTTATTTTTATTTTTAAAGAAAATCAAATTTAAAACGATACGCATTGCCCCTCTCACTAGGGTAAGCCTCTTCAATGCCTTAGAAATATTTGATGCCATGAACTTTGTCTTGGGAAAAAATAAAATGATGACTTTAGGCCCTCTAATTTTTTCCTAAATCTTGAATATTTTAGAGTTTCCTTGGAGTCCAAATCACTATATGTGCTATGGGGGCCACAAAATTTTTATGATTTTTTATAGAAAAATCAAGAATATTCAAAGCCTTAGTTTAATATTTTGATTTTTTGCACAAAATTACAAAAATCAAAGTATTTGGAGATAAATTGTAAAAAATCAAATGTAATCAGGCTTTCTATTTTTGTTTCCTGAAACTGCAAAGTTGTAAAACACTGATTAAGCAATGTTTCTATAAATTGCTTAATTAATTGTTATTTAAATACAATTAAGTTGTGCACTTGAGTGACATCAAAACTTGCCATTTTGAGTTGAGTTCTTGGATGGATTGGGAAGGAAGGTGGCCAAATGAAGTTTCTATTTTTAATTTCCAGCTATTTGCACCTGTTTTGGAGGACTTTTTGGATGAACCCTTTGGAGATGGAAATTTTCCATCTTTTTGAGGCAGTTTGGAGCAGATTTTTTGCACTATTTTCTAGGCTTTTGCTTGAGCTCGAAAATGCAAAATGACTTGCTTTTTAGAGAGGTAGTGGGCCAGATTTTTCTATTTTCATCATGGATGTCACTTGGAGGCTATATAGTTTGAGAAATTTGAATTTCTCAGGGTTCAAAATTTTGTTTCTTGCTCTCATATGCATTGCAGAGAGTTTTGTAAACTTTTGAATTAGATTTTGATATCTTACTCCTTCAGCTTCAATATGAGAAGTAGAGTTTTCCTTCCTCTTTCCTTTTCATGCACTTGTAGTGATAATTTGATGATTGTTTGTGATTCAAAGTAGTGAATCCTTCTATTGTCTTGTTGTTGTGAGTTGTGGGTGAGAATTGTAGTTAGTTCAAGTTGCATATTGTATTCAATGATCCTTGAATATTTATTCAAAACACTATTGAGCTAAATTTCCTAAAGTGGATTATGAGAACTAATGTTTTAAGAGAGGTTGTTGTGAGTTAAGTTCTGTCAAAATCTTTGAATATCTAGCTAATCATCTTAAGTTGTAGGCTTCATTTTTTAGCTTTCTCCCTACCCCTTTCCCCTGAAAGTTTATATGTTAGGTGATTAGCTAGAGGGAACCAACCCACTCTAGAGATTCACTCTCACCAATTGATTGACCCACAAATAAGAGAGTGTTTCCATGTTGCAATAGGATAGCCAAGCCTAGTTTGACTAAGGGTGCAATCCTGGTTGCCAACAATACAACAAACCTCACTGATGAATATGTTGCAAGCACACACAACATCCATTGCATGGGATTACCATGACATGAAGGGGATAGACCCAACTTTATGCATGCATAGGATTTACATCAATGATGGTCTTAAACTAGTTAGAAAACCCCAAAGGAGGATGAACCCTGCAGAACATGATATAGTTAAATCAGAATTGCAAAAATTTCTTGATGCAAGATTTATCTATCCTATCTCTAATAGTCAACGGGTTTCACCCTTAGTTATTGTCCCTAAGAAAGAAGGAAAGTGGAGAGTATGTGGATACTACCGAGAATTGAATGCTACTACTAGGAAGGACCACTTTGCACTCTCCTTCATTGACCAAGTAATTGATTCATTAGTAGGTAAAAAGTAATTTTCCTTTTTGGATGGATTTAGTGGCTACAACCAAATTAATATAGCACTAGAAGACTAAGACAAGACAACTTTCACATGCCCTTGGGGTACATATGTTTATTTTGTCTTGATATTTTGGCTATGCAATGCACCAACCACCTTCTAGAGGGCAATACTAAGCATATTCTCAGACTTTCCATATGATTCCATGGAGGTTTACATGGATGATTTCACAACTTATGGGAATGCCTATGATGAAGCACTTCACAATTTGGAAAAGGTACTAAAAAGGTGTCAAGAAAATAACTTATCCCTGAGTCATGAGAAATGCTACATCATGATGACTAAAGGGATTGTATTAGAACATTTTGTATCAAGTGAAGGAATTCAAGTATACCCCAACAAAATTGAAGTGATATCAACACTCCCTATGCCTCAAAGATAAAAAAAAATGTTAGAAGTTTCCTAGGACATGCTGGGTATTATAGGAGATTCATCCAAGACTTTAGAAAACTTACAACACCACTATTTGTCTTACCATCAAACAATTTTGAATTTGAATGGACAACTTCTTGTCAATGTTCCTTTGAAGCACTCAAGGCAGCATTAACCAAAACTCTTGTGTTGAGAGGGCCAAATTAGACCTTACCTTTCCATATACATACAAATTCTTTTGATTTTACTATAGGATTTATGCTTGGATAGAAGGATGGAAACAAAGTGTATGCCATAAATTACATCAAAAAAAACCTACAATGGGGAGAACTCATTTATATAGTGATAGAGAAGGAGATGTTGGCAATAGTATATGTAATAAAAAAATAAAATGTTATATTATAGGATATCCTATTTTTATACACACTAATCACACAACAATAAGGTATCTAATGAACAAACCAGTGGTTGGTTGCACGCTTGTCAGATGGCTACTATTGCTTCAAGAATTTGACATTACCATTATGGATAAGCCTAGAGGTAAAGTAAATTTAGTGGAAAATTTTCTATCCAGACTACCAACCAAATCAAAAGAAGATGTTCTTGATGATTCATTCCCATATGGGGATTTATTTTCTTTATCTTTGCATACACCATGGTATGTAGATATTGCCAAGTATCTTGTAGTAGGAAAAACACCACCCCATTTCTCACCAAGAGAAAATAGGAAATTGGTTCACAAGAGTTTTCCCTACTCATGGATAGCTAGATACTTATTCTACACAGGCCTAGACAAAATACTAGGAAGATGCATTCAAGAATATGAAGTGTATGATATCCTTAGAGCATGCCATGGATGAACCTTGTGGGGGACACTTTGCACCAAAGAGGAAAACTCTTAAGATTCTCAATACTGGTTATTATTGGCCAACACTTCATAAAGATGTAGTAAAGTTCACTAGGAGCTATGATAGATGGCAGATAATGGGAATTCCAACAAAAATAGATGAAATGCCATTGCAGCCACAAGTAGCAATAACACCATTTGACAAATGGGGATTAGACTTTATTGGCCAAATTACACCAACATCAAACAACAAAGAGTACATATTGGTATGCATAGATTACCTTATAAAGTGGGTAGAGATTAAGGATTTATAGTTTGTAAGGGATGGGAATGTGGCAAATTTTCTCTATGATGATATATTCACAAGATATAGAGTTCCAATAGAAATTGTCACAGGCCAAGGGCCTTAGTTTACATTAGAGCTAATCATAAAATTGGTTCAAGAATATGAGATCAGACACATGAATTCCATACCTTACCAACCTCAAGCCAATGGGAAAGTGGAAGTCACCATCAGAGAGATTGAAAATAGCCTCACAAAGATAATGCAAATTCATAGGAAAGATTGGGCATCTACATTTCCCAAGGAATTTTGGGCTTATAGAAAAACTTGGAAGACCACAACAAGTTTTACACTATATGAATTGGTGTATGGCAAGAAATCAGTACTTCCTATATAATTTGAGTATAAAATATTGAGGACAATAGTTACATTGGGCATGGATTTATCAATAGCACAATAGGAAAGATTGCACAACCTGAATGCACTAGATGAAATCAAAATAGAAGCCATACACCACACTGAAGTTGTCCAAAATCAAAGAATTCATTAGCATGATTAGTTCATAAATACAAAGGAATTCAGTGTAGGTGATTGGGCTCTCCTTTATGACTCCAAATAAAAAAACTACAAAGGAAAATTACAAACAAGATGGCTTGGTCCATGTGAGAGAAAATAAATGTTTCCAAATGGATTAGTACAACTACAGACAATTGATGAAGTTAGGTTCTCAATACTAGTTAATAGACACAAATTAAATATTTACAAGAAACCATTGTTGAAGGATGACTTCCTTCTTACATTACTTTAGCAATTTGAACCTTCTACTAAAAATTTAGCAAAAGAGACTACAAGTTCTACACATAAATTAGTTGATGAGCTACACAACTCACCTACTGATGTTTCATAGGTATAATTCCACCACATAATTCACATGCACACATTACATAGGTAACAAATGGAAACATTCATCTTTTGGCATAGTCAAAGAAGCAGTAAGGACCTGTAGCATCATGCCTATAGGTGATAAAATTTTAGAAGGGAACTGTTACTACAAGTTCTTGTAACACTTGACTTATAATCATTTTATATTGCCATTTTGCATTCATTGCATATCTCTAATTTCACATACTATCCCTCTATACATGAAACCATACATATTTCATTTCATCACATGTAGCTTTGTATATCCATTCACACATAGTATTTACACCACCTTTCTCTATTACTGCATACCATGAAATTCATTTCACCTCACCCATTTCGCACGCTCCGCAACCTTTTCATTCCAACATTCAACATGTGGCATGCATATGTTGTCATTCATGTCAAATTGCCTTTGTATAAAATTCATACAATTAAGGCAAGTCATTTCACATTCCATTACAAGCAGTCATCAATCACTTCACACAAGTTAAGTTTCACTTCAACAAAATTCTACAGGTACATACATTAACTTATCATAATTACATAGTGATTATTGATTTTTTACATGTTTATACATTAATTCATGTGTTCTTCATATCTTAATTGATTTTCCACTACATTTAATTTTATCCTCCATCGAAACCATATCGTCGAGGACACTTAGTATCTTTAGTTGGATGGAGGGGTATTCTTTATTATCTTGATTTTTGAAAACAAAAACTCTCTATGATATTTTTTCCATTTTATTTTCCTCCATTTTCAAACAATACAATCTTAGAGGAGAGAAAAAGGGTTAAATGGAATTGAATTGAGAGGTTACACCATACAAAAATAGTGGAATTGGTGTAGTTGGAGTGACTAATAAAAATTGAACAAGAATAGAGAAAAAATGAGAATTAAGGAACTATAGAACAACACAACATTATCATGGGTGGTGACATTATTTGTAGAGAACCAAGAACACATACCCAACTATTAGAATATAGGTTGGTATTGTCCATTTTTCAACAAGCCAATTGTTTGGAGTATTTCTTGAAATTCATAGAGTTGAATGACGTTATGACACAACAGTTTGCTGCCACATTACAAAATGATGAGGCACTTGTGAGAGGCTTAAAGGTAGATGCCTTATAAGCTACCATTGTTGAAATATCTAGATTTCCATGGGAAGGAGAAGATTTTATATTTAGGGAAGATTCTATTGCTATCAAGAATGAATTCAGGGAGCTAGGAGAAAACTTGGACTCCTCTTCTCAAGGTACTAAATGATTATCTTTATCCTAGATCTGGGCTTTAGTTTCTTCTTACATAGTTAAGTATTTAAGATGTGATGGAAGAAAATACTTTTTGTATAAAATTCATTTTAAACTGTTGAGTCATCTTCGCCATGGTAGGTGTGTGAATGGCCCAAATTTATTGTATAATTTGTTGAAAATAATGGCATATGATTATAAAAGGAAAAGGAATAATTCAACATTATCTCATTTCTATTTTGTCACATTATTGATAAAGAGGAGTCTTAGGAATCAACTTTCACATGTTTCTTGGGAGAGTTTCCTTAATTGTAACAATATCAATAGTATCCTTGAAGAACCTATTGTCGTAAAAATAATAGAGGAACCTGTTGTATCAAAAAGGGAAGTTCCCACTGACTCCCTTACTGCATCACCTACCCGTAACATGGGAGATCTAGTAGAGAAGGTCTTGCATGAGACTCAGCCTGTAGCCTCTACTAAGCAATCTACAATAGGGGACAAGGAAGAAACCCCTGTTTTTAGAAAAAAAACACAAAGAGAAAAGAAAAGAAAATGTGGAACTTCTTCTTCTGCACCTAAAAAAGGGTAGAAGAAACCCACAAAACCTAGGAGGAAATCACACTACCTAAAGAGAAAGGGGGGCATGAGAGGGTTAGTCAAAAAGTAGGAAGAGGAGGATGTTGTAATGTTTGAGACAAACTCAAAATTGGAGGGGAATTCCCCTGGTAATGTAAATACACCAGTTGTGCAATCTTGGTACTATACAAGTACCTTTGAATCTGATTCAAAGGATATCTTCATAGCAAGGAAAATGAGGAGATCCCCAAAGAGCCCTGATTTAGAGGGTTGTAAATATACCAGTACAATGGGGGATGAACAGTTCCTAGAAAATGTTTGAAGAATTGTTTATAGAAGAAATAAATATTGGTAAAGAATTGCAGGAAGCTATGGAGAGAATAAAGAAACTAGAAGAATTTATAAGGTCACATCAACAGAGGGACATTGAAAGGGATGCAAAAATCAAAGAACTAGAGGAAAATTTGTACAAATTTGAGCATGGATCCAAATTGGAGATCCTTGCACAACTTTCTATGGTTGAGGAAAGAAATAAAGAACCTATATCTCAAGGACCAATTTCTCATGCCAGGACCCCCATTGGTCCAACTGTGGTGTCCTTGGGTAGGGAATTATGAAAGATAACCCAAGAGTTCTCTCAACAAAAAAGAGATTGGGAGAAAGAAAAATTTAAGCTAATATCTAACCACACCAGGGAACTTGAACAACAAAAGAAAGAAGTCAAAAGACTAAAAGTGAGAATTGGAGAGATAGTGGATAAAGTTGCTCAATAGCTAAAATGCAGACCACCTACCAAGGTCTATGTATTATTTTTTTAGTAAAAAATATTTTTGTTTTAGTTTAGTCAATTGATTAGTGATTTACCAATTTCCATGATTAATAAATTTGTGTTTTTAGATACTTTCTTTGATTCTACATGTGATATGCAAGACCAATTATATGATTTTTACTTGCATAATTTTTTTCTCTTAAATGAAATTAAATGGAATCCACTTATTTTTGTGGGAGACCTACAAGTTAGAACATTGTCCTCTTACATCAAAAATGAAAAAAAAGGGGTGAGATATTACAACACAATGAAAGGGAAAAATATATTACTTTGCAGCTCTAAAAATAAGCAAAGGATCCCAATGCAGTTATAGAAAAGTGGTTAGAATTCCTAGATTACAAAGGTGTAGGAAGAAAAATAATGAGTATTAGAGAAAATTAGTATATTAGAATGAAGCAACTAGCTACAAGACCTATGAATCAATCCTTCAAGTTTGTACAAAAGAGATGAGAAGAGTTAACCCCTGATTTGAAGAAAAAGGAGCCACACTCCTTGTATAATTTTGTAGCCATTGTCAAAAGATCTCACAAATACATAGATATTGCTAGAGATAATGGACTTAGATGGTTTCCACTTACATTTCATCCACCTAGTCTCCTTTTTCCAGTACCACATTGGACAAGGAAGAAGCATGGGGAAGAGGGTGCGACATAGAATACCAGGTTGGAAAATATTTCATGTTACCAAGGCTAATATGTGATATAGATAAAGGGATTTGAT
The DNA here is from genome assembly GCA_007258455.2 of Sequoia sempervirens. Lineage (NCBI taxonomy): Eukaryota > Viridiplantae > Streptophyta > Pinopsida > Cupressales > Cupressaceae > Sequoia > Sequoia sempervirens. The sequence continues at coordinate 22,445 of VDFB02047502.1, forward strand.
GTTGTAGAAAAGAGAAATAGCTCTATAGTACAACCTTCAGCCTTAAAAGTTTTGATTATATGGGAAAAATAGGTTTTAAAGGGACCCAAAACCCTTTACATCAAGTTGCATCAAAATGTTGCTGAGAAAAGAAAAGAATAGTTAAAGCACTAGCAACAACCAACAACCAAAAAATATCCAACAAAAAAAAAAAAAAAAACAAGAAAACAACAGAGCTAAAATAGACAAAACATAAGAGAATTACTTCAGATTTTTCAAAGTATTGGCCACCTCAATCTCCTGATTGTAGTGTAAGTTTACCATTTCCATCAATTCCTATTTTTCTTCTTCAAAATAATTCCTCAAACTACCCCTCATCCTTGTGCATGGGACTTTAACCTCCTCTTTGACACTTGTCTTACCCTTCCCCTTGGAAGTTTGATCCTTCTCATACATCTCTGCAAAGTAGATATGATCCTCTCAAAGTTGGCTAATTTTGTCTAGAAGTACCTTGAGAGAATCCACACTATTTTTTATTGACATATGGATAATTTACAAGAGCTTCTTGATATCCTCATTATTTTCCTTGATCTTCCCCTCCAACTCACAAAGGTGGCTTTCACAATCGGATTTGAAATCAAAAAAAGAGCATTCTAGGTCCACCATCCTCTATATGATCAAATCCAAAGATGTCCCTTTTGGTTGATTAGCCAAATTATCCTTTAAGCTTTTGATTTTAATGTTCACCTTATTAAACTCCTTCATCACCCATTTTTAAAGTTTGAAGTTACATGTGGAGCCAGTTCTAGCCATGTCCAACAACTCCAACATAGAGGTGTTATCATCATCAAGATAGGAGAAATCCTCAGAAAGAGGATGAACATTTATTGTTTTTGGTTTTCTAGGGTTGTACCCACATCCTCCCTCTCACCCTTATCAGCCATGTCATCCTCAAAAACCTTGTCTCCCTCTTCATTGGCATCTTGAGGAGGTGTCTGTTGGGCAAGAGAATCTTCCACAACTAAGGCATTGTTTATAGTATCAACCATTGTCATCCTTAAAATTTTCTCGAGGACAAGCAAATGCTTTAGTTGGGGGGAATGATGGGCCTAGTTAGTAGCTAGTTTTATTCCATTTAGTTCATTTTTTTAACATTTCAAGCTACTTATTTCACATACATTCCTAAAACTTATATATCTTTTATATATTTTATGCATCCCAAACTAGACTTTGATATGTGGAAATATAATTATGATATGATGATATTTGCATGGATAAATGTGTGAATGTTCATGGAATTCAATAAGAATATGTGTTTAATTTATGATTGCTAATGATGTGTATACTTTAGATAAAACTAACCTCTTGTAGCTAGAAGAACACTAACCCACAACAATTGGATTGGTTGTCCCACAACCAAAGGACTCCAGGTAGATTACAGGGGACAATCCAAAATGCTAAAAATGTAATAGTTATAGGAAATTATGGAAGCGATCATTAAAGTGGTAAATCGTGAGTCACTAGATCATCTAATAAGATAATATGAGGGAGAAGAAGTATGTATTGATAAGGAAGCCAATGCCATGAAAATTTTCATAGAGCATGTCTCTATCAAATTGTTAGGGTATCTTTTTAATTTTGTTTCTATTCTTTTATCTTTTTCAATTATGGTTTCAATTGCAAAGACTAATTCTCTCCCTATTCTTGAGGGAGATTGGAAATATGCATTTAATTTATGTTTTTAGTCCTTGTGTGAGTAAAAATCCTCTCTCAAGCTTATATATTTGGATCTGTAGTTGAGGAGCAGATCTAGTTATAGAATATAGTTGATCCTTTTTTTGTTTTAATAGTCAATACTTCATTGTTAGTTTTTTGTTATTTAGTTGCAATGTATATGCACTCATGAATGAGAGATCTATAAAAATTCTTGCCATCTTGTAAGAGTTCAGTTTCTATGCAATAAAGGTATTTATGTTTACTGTTATGATTGGTTGATTCAAGTAAGTGTACATTTGATTTCCCCTGTGGTCACAACAACTTGAGCAAGGGCCACTCGAGGTACTATTCACACACCTTGATTTCTATCACTAGATTAGATGATTATACTATTGCATTCATTTCAAGTAAACTCTTAATTACATGCACATGAATGGTATCTTGTGTCATGAATTGTGTTATGTAATATTTCCTTGAGTTGTTCTTTGGAGAAGTTAAGTAGTTTTGATTCAGAGTTAGTATTATTAGTGAATCATAGAATTCAGATTTAGTAGTTAAAAATTATAGTATTAGTCCAAAGGTACCTATAGCATAAGTAGCAGATTAAGTTATTTCCCCTATTTTTCAAGTTAACGCTTTATTTCCTTTTCCAACCTTTACTATTTTCATGTACATGTGTAAACCACCTATACTCACTAATATAGGTTGTGTAGATTCCATGAATTCACATACAATGCCAACATCATCAAAATATTATGAAGCCTTGGTTGATAATTCAATGAAGCCTTTGCAAGAGTTTGGTGAACTATTCAGCTAGGAGCCCCTCCTCTGAATTGTGTTTCTAACACCAAGTTGACTGAGCATTAGAAAGGCCTTATGATAATGATAACCCACTAACCCATCCAACCTTAATCACTAAACACATATGTTTTATTTTATAAAAATAAACTCACACAAATGTAACCAAGTGGTAAGATAAAACCATGTGAGCACAAAACCATTGACCCCTAATTTAATATTGGGTACTAATTTTTCACATTATTAAATAATTTCCCCAAATATTAAATCATTATCCTATGTCTCCTACACATAAAATAATAATCTAATATTACAATACAACATACAAGTTACCCCAAATAATTACCTAGTGTGGCTAAACACACCTCCTAGGTGCACGATGGCTAAATAGTTATTTAATTACAACTTTATAATATAAAATTTTATGTAATGGTGCAGAACATGAAATACTAATACTTGTGAACTTGAGAATTTTTATGTGGCCACCTAGCATAACACTTTATTTCCAGTGGAGCCATGTGTTTCATGAGTCATGTAGCATAACACAACTTCCTAGCCTTGTGAAATCTATCATATTGCATGGACACCTAGCATAACATAGCTTGCTAGCCAGTAGATCTATGTAGCTCATGAGTGACTTAGTATAACAAAACTTGTTGGTCCTATGAGAGAACTATCATGTCTAACATTTTTTATGGATGTTGTTTGGTATGGAGACACATTTTCATATTGAGATCTCTTTACCTTACTAACTTGAATCATTTTCAGCATACTAACCTTGTGTTTTGGGTACTATTATTATGTTTTCCTTGCTTTTTATGTGTTTGACTCATGTATTTGATGTGTTTTCTCTATAGATTTTGTATGTTTACTTTATGTAAGCCTCTTGTATGTTGTGTTTTCCTTCTTATATGCTTCTTGTTATTGGCTTTGTATTTTCATTATGTATTATTTGTATCTAGTTGTTATATCTCTCTTTCCACCTTGTGTTTCATGTATGTGTGTTCCTTTATCTTCTCATTATTGTTTCACAGGATCCTAAGTCTAGGGGCTAGTGTACCCCCTATATTTAGTATCAATTTATTTCTTCAAAGTGTTGATGAATGAACCCTTCTTGGCTTCTCCTTACTTTAGCATGACCATGAGCATAAGTTCATACTCTCACTAAAGTGGGGGCTAAATGTAGCATTGTAATTTGTCACCCTTGACAATTTCACACTAGGTTTAGCTTACCCTTATGTGCCTAGACCTAATTATGCTTTTAAATTGCTTGTTTTATGGTCATTTTTAAAAAACGGGATAAAAATGGGAATTAATATTAAAAATTCATTTAACAACATCAAAGGTCCCAAAATAGGTCTTTTTTATGGTTCTCACACCCTTGACTAGCCTATTTTGGTTCAAATTTAAATATTTTATTGTCGACATTTTTATATTTTATAAATTTAAATTTATTTGTTGGCTCTTCACAATTAGTTTTGTGGGAAATGACTAAATGTATATAAATACAAGAAATTTTCACCATTTAAACACCTAATTATATTTTGGGCTAGAAAGCATCCTAAAAAAGTAGCTAAGAGCATAATAAGAAGAATTATTACAATAACTATTTTAGTCAAGATTCATGATTAGCAATGCATCAAGTTTATGAGTAAGATCATTCAAGTTTTTGTGATAATTTTCTTTATAAGTACTAACACTTATAGGACCTTCAATCAAGCATCCAATTATCCTTGCATGAGATGTGACCATGACTTCAATCCATCAAGGAGCTCTGATTTGAAGTAGTAAGTTGTAGCACATGTAAATTTATCACTTGTTTTATCCATTTTCCCTCTACTCGACTAAGGGTAAGCAATCTTTACATCATCATAGCCAATGTGGAGGTGGGAAAACCAAAATGAGGTTTTACTTAGGTAATCCCCTATATGGAACAACCCTTTATCTCCTTTCTTGTATGCAAGTGATTGATCTAAAGAAAATTTAGAAGGAGATTCAAGGCCTAATTGCAAGATCAAACATTCAAGCATCCTATTTCAAAAAATTAGGGAAAGGTGAATTATTTGTTGAAAAAAAAAGTTTCAAAGCTAAAACCCAAAAGGAAGGACCTAAAAATTGTAACCTACTGATACATATTTAGAGATATGAAAAAGCAACATTTCTAGTCTAGGGTACCTGTGCATGCTGAAAACTGAAAAACTAAATGATTTAATCTATAACCAGATTCAAAACATTTCCAACATATCATCAATAAAGCCTTTCTAAATGAAAACACATGCAAAATGAAACTAAGCTATGTAAAACATAAAACACATGCATTCAAAAGAAAATCAGCTCCATTGTTCTCCTATTCACCAAGATCTTGATTTATGCATTTGGCGCTCTCAAATTTTTATGAGCACAAGTTCAACAAGAAGCTGCGATGAATGGAAGAGAGGATTGATTGAAATCAAATGTGTATTCTTTTTTGGTGAGAAGAAAGGGCTTTTATATATGAATTCACAGGGTGAATCAAGCTATGAGAGAGATGTGGGATAAAAAAATGGAGAAATGTGTATTGGAATTAATTGAAATTGATTGAAATGAGAGATAAATAAGTGGGTTAATGATATAATATATGTTTAGAAGCTTAGAATAAAGTGCATTTTTGAATTAATGGATGAATGATTTAATGAAAATGGATTAAATTATTAAATTATTTTATGTATTTAAATTATTTAATGAAATATGTAAATAGATCATGTATGAATATTTTGATGATTAATGCAAAATGGAGTAATATGAAATGGATAAGTGACTAATTATGCAGATGGATAAATGGTTGATTATGTTGATGGATAAGTGATTGATTATGGTGATGGATAAGTGCTTATAAATAAATGCTTATAATATGGATAAATGCTTATAAATGCATTGATGAATGAATAGAAAAAATTATTTAAATGAATGAATTAAAAAGATAATAATAGTATCCATTTAATTAATAGACAAGCAATAGGATGATTATGAGGAAATTTTTTGAGTGTCTATAGTGCCCAAACCCCTAGCCTATCAAATTCAACTCAGGTTTGAATACCAGATTCTTCTATCTTTACACTTTTATTCCTTGCAATCTATTTTTGTGTCTCAGTTCTGTAATTTTCTATATTTTTTTATAATTCCATTAGTTTTTTGTAGGTGCATCATTATCCTATTTTACTATTACATTGCACACATCACTTCTAAATCAGATCCAACCCCAATACCACAAAAAGGGATCATACTCTTGATTAGCCATTATGGATCTTCCATTGAGGGTAGTATCCAAGTGGTATTTTATGATAACTTTTGTGTCCCTAAATGTTAGATGGGCTAAGTTGTGATTTAGACCCTAGATAATTTTCCCCCATCACACCTATGTTAAAAATCAAGAAATATATTGAATGGTGAAGAGTAGGAATGGTATGTAAAATAGCATCTCTATGTACTAGTATGTCTCCAGGGTATTTTGTAATTATTTAGGGGAATGTATAGTCACATTTATGCATTTTATCTCCCCATATTTTTTGGTGTGATTGTAATACATGCTAGATGAAGAGTGACATATTATAATACATTATAAATTATTTGTAATGGTATTTCCTCTTTTCTTAAGGATTATTTTAGTTCTAAGGTAGATTATTAAGTATTTGCATCATATGGAGTGCAATCTTTGATTTACATGAAAATGAAATCTAGTTTTATTGATGTTTTACTTTATGACATCTATTTCCTCTTTGTTATTCATGACTTTGATACCCAATGAAGTAGGCACTAGTCCATATTGATGAAAAATCAATAATAAATAAATTAAATCCTCCATGTTGGTTAGAATTAGGAGAATACTACCTTTATGCATATTTTTCATGATTTAGTGTTGCAAACTAGGGAACAATATTAAGCAAACCCAAATAACTAAATTGTTAGAGGATCATGGCATGCATGTCTAGAACTTCACACTATGTATGTAATATTAAATAAGATCATCAATGGGGATTGAAAAGTACTATTACCTACATGTGCATGGGCAAGGTGTTAAATCAATTATATTGGAGTTTTTATGTAGTTACTTAGTCTTTGAACTAGTGACGATTATAGGGGTAAAGAATTCAATGGGTATAGATACTAATTTTCATAATCATGTTACATTTTATTTGATGTAGAAACCTATTAAGATACCACTTGGAATACCCTTCTAGCTAGGTCTAGTTGATACTAAAGTTCAGAAGAGCATATTCATTCTCATCCATAGCCTTCAACCCTCCATAATTTATAGATGAACCTAGTTTTTACCTTCCTAAAAACAACCATTAGAATTGAAGGTAAAATTATGTTCTAGGATTATTTATAGATACATGTGCAAGGTGCATGATCAACCATATAGATTTATTTTGTAGCCAATTAAACTTGAACTAATGATATAAATTAGGGTCAAGTTTACAATTGGTTATGGCTACTATTTTTTATTCATTATACACTTTAAAATTGATATAAAAATATTATTAATTAAACCTCTAAAAACACATGGTCGGGTTCAAGCTAAGCCCAAATTTTAGTGAGATTTTACCCACTAGATCACTATAGGCACCTAATCATCTTGAATCTATTAACAAGCATATGTTTCACCATGTTGAAGACACTTCTAGCTCTAAAGGTGTGCCAAGCATGTTCTAGGATTGTGTACCTCTAATAATGGGACCTAACATACTTTATATGTTTTTCTAGTATAATTTTGTATTTTATTACACTTTTTCATCCTCAAACTTGAAAAATATTGATCCATTCAATTTATTAAATGTATAACACATTTTTACCCATCTTCATTGTTTAAAGTTTTTATTTAATATATATACCTTTTTAATGAAAATGATTAGATTATTTTAGTTTAATACTTTCCTTTCTAAAATATCAATTGTGCTTATTAATGTTTATATGGTAGCTCATTACATATATATTCAATTTCAAATTTTGATATCAAATTGATATGAATATTAAAATTGATATATATGTCAAAATTTATGTCAATGTAGAAATTAAAATATATCAAAATTGATATTTTAAATTCATATCAATTGGTAGTAAAATTAAAATTAATTTCAATACCAATATTAATACTGAAATTAAAATTGATAATTTATTTAGATATATCAAAATTAATATCATGAAGATGATATATAAAAATTAAAATTGATGTATCAATTATATTTAATTTCAATATTAAAATTGATACCAATTTCAAGATATCAAAATTTAAATTGTTATATAATCAAAATCGATACCAAAATTGAGATTCGTATACATCACTTTTAATATCAATATTTTAAAATTGATGCCAATTTTAAGATATCAAAATTAAAATCGATATAAAGTAAATGATATCAAAATTGAAATTGATCAATTTATCTAATTTATCATAATTTATCAATTTATATATCAAAATTCAAATTGATATTTTGAACATTAGTTTATCAATTTATATACATCATTTTGGGAATTTGAGATTAATATTAATATTGATGTAGATTAGAATGTAAATTATATATCAATTACTTTATCAAAATTGGTATTTAAATATATATCAAATTTATTACCAAAATTAAAAAAAAATAAAAAATTGACATAAGATTTGATATTAGAATTGAAATTAATATATGCAATTTGATATGAAAATTCAAATTAATTTATTAAAATTGATATCTTGAAAGTAATATACATGAAAATTGTAATTTTAATATATATTGAAATTGATAAATAGTTGTGAGCTTATCAAATTATCAAATCTTAAAGTGGGTGTATCAATGAAACCCAATTCAATAACAAATGACTATATCAATGAATGTGCATAAACAAGAAATTAAATCTTGAATTAAACTATTTTACCTTCACAACATGTCTAACCGTAAACTCCATTTCACTTGATAATGTTGTAAATGATAGTATGTGGATTACTCTTAACTTAGCATAACCTTGATTCACAAAATGGATGGAGATCAATGAATAATATTGAGTGAGAGATCATGATAAATGTACAAGTGGCATGTGTCAAGATGAAGGGCTAAGATGTGGAGTTAAATGAATGCATGGATGAGTAAAGTAAGAGTGAGTGAGAGCGCACTAAAGTTGTTTTTTAAGCAGTTCACTAAATTTAGGAGATAAAAGAATATAAATATAATTAAATAAATAAATTTATTTAATACATGTACATGAGATGAAGATATATTTAGAAAATAAATAGAATATTGATTTTATTTATTTTTAGAAGAATTTAAAGATTGAAAAGTCAAATTAAATAAATTAAATAATTTATTTATTTTTAAAGAAGATGTTTAAAATGATTTAATTATGGTGGATGAGAAGAATGCATAAATTTATTAAATAGTAAATTATCTAATTAATGTGAATAAAATAATTTAAGAAATTAATTAAATAATTAAAAAATATTTAATCAATGTGGATGGAAGAAAATGATAAATAATTAAATGATTGAAAACCATCTAATTAAAGTGGTTGGAAGAATAATAATTAAATAATTAAAAAATATTTAATTAGTTTGGATAAGAAGAAATGATAAATTAATTAAATAATTAAAATTATTTAATTAATGTTTTGATTAAAGGGGAAAAGCAAGTAATTAAGGAACTTAAAAATCTTCACAACAAAATGTTGTTGATACTAAAAATAACACAGTGAAGTAGTTGCCAAGCAACAACATAACAACAAAGTAGAATAAAAGCATAGTACAAAAACAAAAGGCCTATTTCATATTCTCCAAGGTGTTTTCCACCTCCATTTCTTAATTGTAATGAAGATTAGCCATGGAAATTAGCTCATTTTTCTATTCTTCAAAAGACTTTTTCTTACTCCCTGGGTCCTAGCACTTGGACCCATCTCTTCTTCCATCACATTCTTCTTTTCCCTTTCTCTTTGGTGAGTTGCTCTTTTTGATTGCCACTCCCATGAAGCACAACATTCATGTGTTCTTCCTTCAACTCTTTTAATTTCTCCATGAGAACTTTAAGGGTCTCTGCACTATTTTTAATTGAATAGTGGCTTATTTTTAAAATGTTCTCAATATTAGAGTTTATTTCTTGAATCTTCTTTTCCAAACCTTGAATGCATTCATCATAATCCCTCTTGAGCTTCGTGATAGAATTCTTTTCTGCCAACAAAATCTCTTTTAACTCTTTCAACTCCAAAGTGGGATGCCCCCTTTCCTCACCGAAAACCTTCTCTTTCAATCCTTGGGTCACCTTAACATTGATTTAATAATTTTCCTTTCCATTTCTAAAACATCATATAATTTCTCTCTTTCTACACGAAGATAGGACAAATATTCAAAGAGGGGATGAATGTTACCTTAATCAAAAGTAACCTTGCTTGTTCCAATAGCAAGAGAACTGCCCAATGCTTTACCCATATTTTTTACAACCACAACCTCCTCAGTAACCTTCTCTTTGACTTTATTTGGACCAATCTTGATATCTTTCACCTATTGATTGGTCTTCCTCTACACATTATCACCCACCTCGTCATCACCCATATAGGATTCATCAAACTAGGGCAAGCTTTTTTGGCTTTCTTCTTGGGTGGGGTTTTCTTAGTGTTCAAGCTCCTCTTCTTTTGTGGACATGAATCTAAGGGAGAGAAAGATAGAGCCTCTACCGAGTCATACCTAGCCTTCGAATCCATATTCCATTCATCATCTTCATCAGTGTCTAAATTATTAGAGCTAGAAGAAGTATACTATACAACTTTAGGGTTTTTCATATGAACAAAGTCCTTTCCTTTTAGAGACTTAATCAAAGTGTTAGCCTTAACATGATCCATGATTAACAAAATCAATCCCTTGTGTAGGATAGTTAACTTTGGGTTTTTCATATAAAATTTTATCGAAGATTCTATGGAAGCAAGCAAATAGAATGGAAATGAGATCAAGAGCTTATGCCTAAAGTGATTAAGAAAATTAAAGTGAACACCAATAATCATAGTGATAATTAAATAATTAAAGTTCCTTAATTATTTAATTAAGGTTGATAATAGAAAGTGATGAATTAATTAAATAATTAAAAATTAATTAATTAAAGAGGATAATGTGTTAGCTTGATTAAATAATTAAAACTATTTAATTAATAGTGATGCGTAGATTGATAATAAATTATGAGGATGAGTGATGATGAATTGGAGGAAATGTGTTAGTCCTTTTTAGGTGTAGATTTTTCCCCTCTTTGAGATAACATATCCATTGTGTTGTTTCAAAGACATGTTATTGGTGTAAAAAATTTAGGTGATGACATGCCCCAGTGGACTGAGGAATGGAGATTGGTTTCCCCCTTGAGAGATTGATTAGAATAAATAATTCTTGATTCGAGCTCATGATAAGAGAACAAGATAGGTATGTGGAATAGAAGTCAAAAAATGGGTTGGGTCAATGAAGGGATGAGATTGAGTGATAAGGGGATGAAATAAAATGGATTGAGGGATAGGTGGGGCTCAATAATTAGGGTTTGGGTGGCCATATATAGGAATGGGAGGGTCATTTTCACCTCATAGGTGTGGCACAACCTAAGTTTGGCATGCATCCTTAAATTTTCAACCCTAATGACTATCACACACCATAACCTTCCTCATCAAAAATAACAATAGAATACATCATACATGAGTTGACACAAGAGAAGTTATTAGATATGCAACAAAACCTAGAATTAGGAATATTAATCGATAGCCTCTTTGCTTTGGACCCAAAAAAATATTTTCTTACACTTGCACAAAAATATACTAAACTACCTTCAGATTTTAACATTTCCACACTCAGGGAACAAACCCTTACACGTATCATGTTATCACACATATCATCAATGTAAGCGTACCCATACCTCAATCTATCAATGTATCAATTCCTCAAGATTCCATTCCAAATATATCAAGTCAACCATCCATACCTTCTCATGACGTGGGTTCCATACCATTTTTTAAACAATACATTAATATGCTTTATCAAACTCCTATCACATCTAATCACACAACCACATCTATCCTAGATCCCAAAATTTCTTCAACCATACCTAATAGCACCAGTATTCTACTTTATCCATAACCCATCACATCAAATTATATAAATAACCCATTTGCTTCACAAAATATAACAACTCATGCTCCTACAAACATTCTATTAACTTCACAAACATCTAATATATTGATGAGAACATACAACCCCAATCATTCCCACCAATCTTCTATTCCAAATCATTCACAAATTTCCTCATTCAACATCCCAAATCACTCTTCCAAATCTAATATACCTATGAATACAAATACTCTAAATACATCACAATTCCAATCTCAGTCCTTTCCATTAACCATCCCCACAAATACGCATATACCCCAAACCTATAATTACTATACAATATCCCATAGAAAAAAACCATTTCACAAATTCAAAATATCTCTTTTAATTCATCAACCATCCCACAACATCAAACATATATTCCCTCAAACCAAACACCAATTGACACAACCAATGACTTGGCATCACAAATATAAAGCTTGTATAAGAAGATAAAGTAGCATGCAATTAGGACAAACAAAGAAAATATATGTACTTGAGGATATATATCCTTATCCATTTGATCAAATAATACCTATGGTTCCTTTCCCCAAAAAATTTGAAATACCAAAGTTTGACAAGTACAAGGGAAGAGGTGATCCACAAAAACATATACAAGAATTCTACATAGCATGTCTATATGCCTCTTATAATGACACATATTTGATGTGATGCTTTCCTTGAAGTTTAGGAGGATGAGCAATAAAATACTCTCATCTAAATTATGATATCAAGGTCTTCCATGAGCTAGCTGAAAATTTCACCAATCACTTCTCTTACAACATTGAACATGAGCTATCCAAGACTAAATTATGTAACAACCAACAATGAAATGGAGAGTCATTCACTTCATTCCTACTACAATGGAGAAACATGGCTACTAAATTCCCATGGCCTAGACCATAAAATAACTCATGAGAATTTTTGTGAAGAACCTCAATCAAGAAATAGGCTTCCACTTATAGGTGCAATGTGCTAACACATTTGATGAGATTATAGAGAAAGGAATAACCATTGAAAATCTCTCATCACAAAAGGACGTGTTAAAATCTACAAATAAAAAAAAAAGATCACTCATCACTTTAAAATGAAAAATCTTACCTATGGGCCAAAAATAATAATTTGGTACCAACAATTGTACATAATGGATGATAAATTTGTGTAGAATATAAAACCACCACCTAACATGCAACAAAATAATCAAAACATGAATCTTTCAAAAGGAGCACCAAGACAACAATAATACTAGATGATAATACACTCACCTAAGGGAGCCAGTTGAAACTATATTGAAGAAACTAATCCAAACCAATCTCATTAAGCTTCTAGAGCTAAGACAATATGATGAACCACAATTCAAACCCTCATGCTACAATGACAATGAATATTGTGAGTACCATGGAAAAAAGGTCACAAAATATCTAACTACATGAAATTGAAAAATCCCATCCAATATATTATTGATCAAGAGGATGTAAACATTGAGCAACATATTGGATATTCTAGCAATAATGATCTTAGTATCTACAAGGATCTAATCCCAAATAATGGAAAGAATAGTCACTCGGGTAAAGGAAAGGATTATAATAAGGTCAACCATACATATGAATCGATTATAGGACATATCGAACAATCCAAAAACCACATTTTCATTATCACTATCCCAAACAAGAATCTTGAATGTGTAGTTACCACATGATGTGGAATTGTCACCCTCCAAGGAGCCCCATGCATAAAAATAATCCTTAATACATTATTACCATCTACATATAATTGTATAGACCATTTGAAGAAAAGACCAACACAAATTTCTATATTATAACTCCTTCAAAACTTCCCACACATAAAGAGGTCCTAGACAAGGCACTTCAAGTTAGGAAATAATGCATTCAACCTACAATCTTAATCCATTTCCTACATAACCCATTAAGAGATAAACAGCATACAAGTAACCATAATGCATATATCAAATATAAAAGCCACAAGATAACAATAGATATACCCTAGGAAAACCATCAAGAGGGAAAAACCCAGCCTCTAAAAGCATCCACACTCCATCATATTATTCAGTAATAAAGAAATACAAGTTACAATGAATATCTCTGAAGCATCAAGCCTCTCAATTATTGCTCATGTTTCCAAGCATGAATCCACACATCCCATGCCATGATTCACATATGCACTCCTCAAAAAGACTCAATAATGGCAACCAACTCACCCAGCCAACCTTAACCACTAAACATGTGTTTAATTTTACAGACTCAAGCTCACACAAATAAAACCAAGTGGAAAAATAAAACCATGTGAAGAAAAAACCACTAATCCCTTATTTGATATTGATTACTAAGTTTTCACTTTATTTAATATTTCTCAATATTAAATTATTATTGCATGTCTCCCACACATTAAATAATAATACAATGTTACAATACAACATAAAGTGGTCCCCAAATAATTACCTAGTGTGATTAACCACACCATCTAGGTGAATCACAACTAAATAATTATTTAATTACAACATTATAATATAACATTTTATGCAATGGTGTACAACACCATATCCCAACATTCTCCCACTTGTTGTATACATTGTATAAGGGATAAATACATGAATAGATCATCATAGCCATACATGAAACCACATGAACCTCCAACATGCTCTTGTGCTCCATCAAGATACCTACGATAAAAAAAAAGTGACCACCATCTCAAGCAAGAAATCCTATCATCCACCAATGTGCCACCTATGGAAGAAAAGGAACATGCCAAGGTAAAGATGCACCAATCCAAGAACACAAGCATCAAATCCAAGTGATAAAAAAGGCTCCAAACAAGATGTTGTCAACTGTAAAAACTCACATGATCAGAAATAAAATCCACAACACATGCTAATACATCCAACCATCCATACCTCCTAGGTATCAATACATCAGTAAACTCATTCCAACAACATACGCAACCCATAAACTACAATCACAAGATCCTTGTATCGAACTTGCCAATGAAGAACATACACATCTAGGAACTTCCACTACATAGGTAATGTCAAAGAATATCAAGTCTACCAATCAACACTATATCAAGGTGTGATAAATGATAAAAAAAGAAGTACCAAGAACAATCACAATGATCTACATATACAACCAAAATAGTTGTATAAATATTTCACAACATGTTGCCACCATCGTCCCAAATTATATGAACATAATCCTTCAAGAAGGAACCATGAAGAGATAAAACTTATAAACCATAGAATGTCCTTCTACCAACACCTCAAAAGTACAATGTTGTTTCAAGTAAGATCTCCTAGCAACCCCAATTAAGAAGCCTCAACAACACCCAAAATAACTTTCAATCTCTTAGATAAAAAAAACATACGAATCATGTAAATTCCAACATGGAGGTAAGCCTCTCTAACCAAGAAGATCATACTCAAAGAAACCATTCCAAAATTTGGAAATCAACCAATAAAAAATATCCTAACAAACCCCATCAATTAATGATAACATAAACTCAAATGCACATGGAGATAACCATGCCAAACATCCCTAAAAATGATTCCTCTAGAACTAAGTATCCATAGCTCAAGATACATATCAATGAAACATAAAGCATATAAAATTATGCTAACCAATCCTCAAATGAGTCTCCAAAATCAATCACCATGACTTTAATCAATCCCATGAGAAATAGAAGCACAAAACATAACACATATAAAAGAAATAATGGGAGAATACCGCTCAAATGATAAACCGCCGAGTAGATCAAGAGTAGGGAATGAGAATGCTCCTCCAAGATAACCAAGTCATCATGACTCACTCCAAGAACAATCTCCTCTATAGGTCCATTATGAACTCACGTCCATACTCAGGTGAAAGCTCCTTGGTCTTCCTGCTGAAACCTCCAAAGAGTTATAGTCTCACGAAAATGTCTCTAATCCCAAGAGAACTCCAGCCATCACCCACATCTCCATGTATCCATGACCACCTTAAACTAATCAATATATGCCAAACTCCAAAAGAAACATAGAAACATCATAAAGTAATCAAGTAAATGATCAATGTACTCAATACAAAGAGAACCACCAAGATCAATATCAAAGCTCCAACCACAGAATCGAGAACCTATCATGACAACATGATCTAACCATCTCCTCCTATGAAATCACATGCACCAATGCAAACATCCAAGTATCAAGAGAACATCTATACCATGCCAAAACTCTAAACTAGTATCAAGAGTAAATCATGACATAATATCAAAACACTCTAAACCAAGAAACCACATCTCCAATCACATGAAAATAACCATCACCACTAATGCATCCATGTCATTACCAACAGCTCCCACTAAATTGTGGTACCAAGCTACACATGGCATTGTGACTACCATATCCTCCATGAAGATCATCTAGGTCTACACACAGTCAACTGCAATGTTAGTAACATACAATCGAAACCAAGATCTCCAAGCCAAGAAGATACATACAAATGCTATCAAACCATCACAAACCAATACACCACAAAGTTATCACTGTCAAAATCTCCCACTAAAATTGTATAACCAATAAATGTACCAACCTATCATTACATTGTGATCAAACCATAGGCTACAAGTCCCATCAACTAACTAATCAAGCACTCTAACCATCCATCATCACATCCCAAAGCAACATACCAATGCACAAATGACCATAAACGACCATAGATGAGGCCAACTAACAAAGTCTACAACAACAATGAATCAAACATGGTGGATATAGACAGTCCACATCCAAGTCATCCCACTGCAACCCAATAGATTATACACACCTAAAAGCTACATAACTCATAGATCCAACCACTGAAACAATGCAACTCATCATCACATTTGTAACGTGCAAACCAAGATATCAAAGAAGATAATCATGTAGACATCAAGACTCAAACACCAAATCAAACACAAATCTAATTTTCCAAACATGTCCACAGATGAGTAACCATAGTCAAGGAACCATACAAGCATAAAGGAGATAAGAACAACCTCCTAACATCAAACCAAATCACCACCAAACAACCACATACATGATCATGTTGTGCCAATGCATAAATTTACCTACATACCCATGACACCATAATCATAACCATTGTTTTACCTACACTCAACTATCACCAATACAAGAATCCAAGTCTCAAAACTGAAGACAACATGTGTACCTGTCACCATCAAATTTCAATTCTAAAAAACATGTATAAAATTATACCAAGAACCACCAAACTAATAATTAGTTGTACCATCATAAATATCATATAAAAACATGTGCTCCCTCAAGGTTTTTCCTCTTGAATCACTCAAATGCTCACACAATCACACCCTGAATCTCAAGCTCCTACAAGTGTTCAAACAAGTACCAAACTCATCTTGCACCACAAACTGAAATCTACCTAATCCACTATGTATTAGATTGCACATGTTCTCCAACGCCTATTCGAAATTGAAAATCTGATTTTGTATGCAAAAGTTATGACAATAATAATGAAACAAAGAACATTTCAATTTTGGGCTCAAAAAATTGATCAAACTAGCAAAATCAAGAAACCAAACCTATACCACTATGTAGTTGTTGGAACCAGCTTTCCAATGAGTATAAAAAGTCAAAAAATCTAACATTCCAGATGAAAGTTATGCTAGTTTGAAATAAATGTCCAATTTGGCTATATAAGAAACTCTTGGTGGACCCCACTTGCTTTATTAAAATGGATTTAAATTGACAAATATTAAATTTAAGATTTTTTAAAAAGTGGCAGATTTTTTTTTTAAATACTTAATGGTATATCTTTAATTAAAAGGACAGATGGATAAAATCATTTAATTTAAGCTTTTTTATATATGAAAGCTTTTAAGCCTTGAGCGGCTATTTTAAACTTTTAAAAAGTCTAAGTTTCAAAACCTTAAAAGAAAAGGCCGACAGTACTATTTGATTGACAATCACTGCAATCCATGTGATGGTACAAGGATGATGCAGGGTGGGTACAAGTTTGCAGACCCCGTACCCCCCATTATTATATTTCTTCATTTTTTTGCTTTTTTCAATGATTTTCAAAAGGCTTTCTTTCAATCAGTTTTTTTTTATGCTAGTAAATATTTTTTTTTGTGGATTTTTTTTTTCAATAGTGGATAAATATTTTTTTAATATTTAATTTTTCTTCAACTAGGTTGTACAACCGAATAGGCCTTTTTACTAAAAAAAAATTGTATTTTTTCAACTTCTCAAAAATAAGGAAAATTTTATGTCATTTTCCATGTCTCGAACCTCCTAGATCCAATGGTGAGGTCCATTTTATCTCAAGAGGTCATCCATGAAATTTCCTTTACAAAACCCTCATGAAAAATCAAACCAAGAAACCCTCTTTGACCCAAAATTTGAATACTTCAAATCTGCATACAAGTAACCATAATGCATAAATCAAATAGAAAAGCCACAAGATAACAAAAGATATACCTAGGAAAAACCTCAAGAGGGAAAAACATAGCCTCCAAAAGCATCCATACTCCATCATATTATTCAACAATAAAGTAATACAAGAGTTACAATGAATACCTCTAAAGCATCAAGCCTCTCAATGCATCCTCATGTTTCCAAGCATGAATCCACATATCCCATACCATGCTTCACATATGCACTCCTCAAAAAGACTCAATAATGACAACCCACTCACCCAACCAACCTTAACCACTAAACATGTGCTTGCTTTTATAGACTCAAGCTCACACAAATACAACCAAATGGTAATATAAAACCATGTACCACAAAACCGTGTGAACAAAAAACCACTAATCCCTTATTTAATATTAGGTACTAAGTTTTTACTTTATTTAATATTTCTCCAATATTAAATTATTATCACATGTCTCCCACACATTAAATAATAATACAATGTTACAATAGAACATAAAGTGGTCCCCAAATAGCCCCCACGGGTTAGAGTAGTTGGTCTCAAGTCTCGGGTTTGCTCCCCGAGGTCTTGGGATCGACTCTCAAGCCCGGTATGAACCCGTCACGGACACTAGGGGGGCGGTGCTGGTTATCTCGTGACCGTAGGGATTAGTCTCGCCTCCCGCTCGCACCTCCTTGAACTAGTGTAAGGGTAAATAATACCGAGACCAAAAAAAAAAAAATAATTATGTAGTGTGATCAACCACACCACCTAGGTGCATCACAAATAAATAATTATTTAATTACAACATTATAATATAAAATTTTATGCAATGGTGTACAACATCATATCCCAACATTCTCCCACTTGTTGTATACATTGTATAAGAGATCAATGCATGAATAGATCATCATAGCCATGCATGAAACCACATGACCCTCCAACATGCTCTTGTTCTCCATCAAGATACTTGCAATAAGAACAAAGTGACCATAATCTCAAGAAAGAATTATTGTCATCCTCCAATGTGTCATCTATGGAAGAAAAGGAACATGCCAAGGTGAAGATGCACCAATCTAAGAACACAAGCATCAAATCCAAGTGATAACAAAGGATCCAAACAAGATTTTGTCAATTGTAAAAACCCACATGATCAGAAATAGCATCCAAAATGCATGCTAATACATGCAACCATCCACACCTCCTAGGTATCAATACACTAGTAAACTCATTCCAACAACATATGCAACCCATAAACCACAATCACAAGCTCCTTGTATCAAACCTTTCAATGAAGAACATACATATCCAGGAACTCCAAGTACATGGGTAATGTCAAAGCATACCAAGTCTACCAATCAACACTATATCAAGGTGTGATAAATGATCAGCGATGAACTACCAAGAACAATCACAATTATCTACACATACAACCCAAATATTTGTATAAATCTCTCACAAATAATGACACCATCCTCCCAAATCATATGAACATAATCCTTTAGGAAGAAACTATGAAGAGAGAAAAAATGTAAACCATAACATGTCCTACCAACACCTCAAAAGTGCATGTTGTTTCAAGTAAGATCTCCAAATTACTCCAATTAAGAAGCCTCAACACCCAAAATTATGTTTAATCTCTTAGATAAAACAAACATATGAATCATGTAAATTCCAACATGGATGTAAGCCTCTCTAGCCAAGATGATCATACTCAAATAAACCATTCCAAAATTTGTAAATCATCCCATAAACCATCTCCTAATGAATCTTATCAATGAATGATAACATAAACTAAAATACACAAGGAGATAACCTTGCCAAACATCCCTAAAAATGAATCCTCGAGAACTAACTATCCATAGCTCAAGATCTACATCAATGAAAGATAAAGTATATAAAACTCATGCTGACCAATCCTCAAATGAGTCTCCAAAATCAATCACCATGACTCTACTCAACCCCATGAGAAATCAAAGCATGGAACATAACACATCTAAAAGAAGTAATAGGAAAATACCTCTCAAATGGTAAACTGTCAAGTAGATCAAGATTGGGGAATGAGAATGCTCCTCCAAGATAACCAAGTCGTCATGACTCACTCCAATAAAAATATCCTCTATAAGTCCATCATGAACTCACGTCCATACTCAAGTGAAAGCTCCTTGGTCTTCGTGTTGAAACCTCCAAAGAGTAATCATCTCAAGCAAACATCTCTAATCCCAAGAGAACTCTAGCCATCACACACGTCTACATGCATCTATGAGAACCTGCAACTGATCAATACATGTAAAACTCCAAATGAAACATAGGACCATCATGAAGTAATCAAGAAAATGATCAATGTACTCAATACAAAGGTAACCACCAAGATCAATTTCAAAGCTCCAACTATAGAATCAAGAACCTATCATGACAACATGATCTAACCATCTCCTCCTAGTAGATCACATGCACTAATGCAAACATCCTGGTATCAAAATAACACTTATACAATGTTAATAAATCTAAAGTAGTATCAAAATTAAGTCATTTCATAATATCAAAACACTCTAAACCAAGAAACCACATCTCCAATCAAATGTAGATAACCATCACCAATTATGCATCCATATCACTACCAACAAATCCCACTAAATTGTGATAACAAGCTACACATGGAATCATGACTAATACCATCTCGTCCATGAAGATCATCTAGTTCTACACACACTCAACTACAATGTCAATAACATACAATTGAAACCAAGATATCCAAGCCAAGAAGATACATACAACTGCCATCAAACCATCACAAACCAATCCAACACTGCCATCTCATCACTATCAAAAGCTCCCACTAAAAGTGTATAACCAATAAATGTACTAAGACATCATGACATTATGATCAAACAAGGCCCATCAAATGACTAATCAAGCATTCTAACCATCCATCCTCACATCCCAAAGCAACGTACCAATGCATAAATGACCACAAACAAGGCCGACTAACAATGTTTGTAACAAAAATGAATCAAACCTGGTGGATATAAACAGTTCACATCCAATTCATCCCGTTGCAACCCAATATGTTGTACACAACTACAAGTTGCATAACTTGTAGATCCAACCACTGAAACATGCAAATCACATTAGTAACTTGCAAACTGAGATATCAAAGAAGATAATCCTATAGACATCAAGACTCAAACAACAAATCAACCATAGATCTAATTTTCCAAACATATCCACAAATGAGTAACCATAGTCAAGGAACCATACAAGCATCAAGGAGATAAGAACAACCTACTAACATCAAACCAAGTCACCACCAAACAACCACATACATGATCATATCGTGCCAATGCATAAATGTACCTATATACCAATGACACCATAATCATAGCCATCATTGTACCTACACTCACTTATCACCCATACAAGACTTCAAGTCTCCACTCTTGTCAACCCATGTCCTCAAAATTGAAGATAACATATGTACATGTTACCATCAAAATCTAATTTTGAAAAACACATATAAAATTGTACTAGGAAGTACCAAACTAATAATCAGTTGTACCATCATAAATATTATATAAAAACATGTAGTACCTCAAGGTTTCACCTCTTGACTCGTCTGGATGCTCACACAATCACCTTGAATCTCAGGCTCCTACAAGTGATCAAACACGTACTAAACTCATCCTACACCACAAACATAAAATCTACCTAATCCACTATGTAGTACTGTACACATACTCTCCAATGCCTATTTGAAATCAAAAATCTGATTAGATGTATGCAAAAGTTATGACCAAAAAAATGAAATAAATAACATTTGGCTTCTAAGCTCAAAACACTGATCAAAATGGAAAAATCGGGAAACCAAACCTATACCACTACGTAGTACTTGGAACCAGCTTTGCAACGAGTATAAGAAGTCAAAAATTTGACATTTTGGATGAAAGTTATGCTAGTTTGAAAAAAATGTCCAATTTGCCTATATGAGCAACTTTTGGTGTTTACAACTTGCTTTATTAAAAAAGATTTAATCGAGCAATATTAAATTTAAGGATTTTTAAAAAGTGGTAGATTTTATTTTTTTAAATATTTAATGGTAGATCTTTAATAAAAAGGATGGGTGGTTTAAATCATTTAATTTAAGCTTTTTTTTATATGAAAGTTTTAAACCTTAAGCAACCATTTCAAACTTTTAAAAAGTCTAAGTTTCAAAACCTTAAAAGAAAAGGCTGACAATACTATTTGATTAATAGTCACTACAACCCATGGGCTGGTACGGGGATGACGCAAGGTGGGTACAAGTTTGTAAACCCGGTACCCCCATTATTATACCTCCTCTTTTTTTTGTTTATTTCAATGATTTTGAAAAGGATTTTTTTCAATCGATTTTTTTTTGTTTGTTTTGCAAGTAAATAAAATTTTCCATGGATTTATTTTTTCAATGATAGATAAATATTTTTTAATAATTTATTTTTCTCTAATTGGGTTGTACAACCGAATAGGCCTTTTTACCATTTTTTTTGGTATTTTTTTCAACTTCTCAAAAATAGGGAAAATTTATGTCATTTTTCATGTCTCAAGTCCCCTGGATCCAATGGTGAGGTTCATTTTGTCTCAAAAGGTCATCCATGAAATTTCCTCTACAAAACCCTCATATGAAAAATCAAACCAAGAAACCCTCTTTGACCCAAATTTTGAATACTTCAGATCTGAAATAAATCCAACAAATCTTGACAACCCAAAAACCCAAATCTACAAACAAACACCTACAACATGTGCTCCATATCTTGCAATGCCTCAAATCTAACATGCATAACCATGACTTCAAATTTGCAAAAAACATCTCAAACTAGGGTTATAACAAAAATCCATCAACTATGAAAGCTCTGATACCACTTGTTAGGAAATAATGCATTCAACCCATAATCATAATCCACTTCCTACATAACCCCATGAGAGATAAACATGCATAAACATGCATACAAGTAACCATAATGCATAAATCAAATAGACAAGCCACAATATAACACAAGATATGCCCTGGGAAAACCCTCAAGAGGGAAAAACCCAACCTCCAAAAGCATACATACTCCATCATATTATTCAACAATAAAGAAATACAAGAGTTACAATGAATACCTCTAAAGCATCAAGCATCTCAATGCATCCTTATGTGTCCAAGCATGAATCTACACATCTCATGACATGCTTCATATATGCACTCCTCAAAAAGACTCAATAATGACAACTCACTCACCCAGCCAACCTTAACCACTAAAGATGTGCTTGCTTTTATAGACTCCAACTCACAC
This sequence comes from Sequoia sempervirens, assembly GCA_007258455.2. Taxonomy (NCBI): domain Eukaryota; kingdom Viridiplantae; phylum Streptophyta; class Pinopsida; order Cupressales; family Cupressaceae; genus Sequoia; species Sequoia sempervirens. The sequence continues at coordinate 45,787 of VDFB02047502.1, forward strand.
AAATACAAATAAGTCGTAAGATAAAACCATGTGCCACAAAACCATGTGAACACAAAACCACTAATCCCTTATTTAATATTGGGTACTAAGTTTTCACTTTATTTAATATTTCTCCAATATTAAATTATTATCACATGTCTCCCACACATTAAATAATAATGAAATCTTACAATACAACATAAAATGGTCCCCAAATAATTACCTAGTGTGATTAACCACACCACCTAGATGAATCACAACTAAATAATTACTTAATTGCAACATTATAATATATTATTTTATGCAATGGTGTAAAACACTATATCCCAACATTCTCCCACTTGTTGTATACATTGCATAAGGGATCAATACATGAATACATCATCATAGCCATATATGAAACCACACAAACGTCCAACATTCTCTCGTGCTCCATCAAGATACATGCAATAAGAACAAAGTGACCACCATCTCAAGGAAGAAATCTTGTCATCCTCCAACGTGCCACCTATGAAAGAATAAGGAACATTGCAAGGTGAAGATGCACCAATCCAATAACACAAGCATCAAATCCAAGTGATAACAAAGGCTCAAAACAAGATGTTGTCAATTGTAAAAACCCACATGATCGGAAATAACATCCACAACACATGCTAATACATCCAACCATCCATACCTCCTAGGTATCAATACATTAGTAAACCCATGCCAACAACATATTCAACCCATAAAATTCAATCACAAGCTTCTTGTATCAAACTTGTCAATGAAGAACATACATATCCAGGAACTCCCACTGCATAGGTAATGTCAAAGCATATAAAGTCTACCAATCAGCACTATATCAAGGTGTGATAATTGATCAACAATGAAGTACCAGGAACAATCACAATGATCTACACATACAACCCAAATAGTTGTATAAATCTCTCACAACATGTTGCAACCATCCTCCCAAATCACATGAAAAAAATCCTTCAAGAAGGAACCATGAAGAGTGAAAACTTGTAAACCATAACATGTCCTTCTACCAACACCTCAAAAGTGAAATACTCTTTCAAGTAAAATCTCCTAACAACCCCAATTGAGAAGCCTCAACAACACCTAAAATAATGGCCAATCTCTTAGATCAAACAAACATATGAATCATGTAAATTCCAACATGGATGTAAGCCTCTCTAACCAACAAGATCAAACTTAAAGAAACCACTCCCAAATCTATAGATCAACAAATAAACTATCTCCTAACAAACCTCATCAATGAATGATAACATAAACTCAAATGCACATAGAGATAACCATGCCAAACATCCCTAAAAGTGAATCCTCTAGAACTAACTATCCATAGATCAAGATCCATATCAATAAAAGATAAAGCATATAAACTCATGCTAACTAATCCTCAAATGAGTCTCCAAAATAAATCACCATGAATCTACTCAATCCCATGAGAAATCAAAGCACAAAACATAACACATCTAAGAGAAATAATGGGAAAATACCTCTCAAATGATAAATGTATACACTTAAAAATGGTCATATCACATTGTCTGGTAATTAATTAAATATTTTTAATATTTAATTAAAATCTTTTGATTCTATCTACGTATAAATAAATTTAAATAATTTATTTATATTGTTCATGATTTTATTTCAATTAAATATTAAAATCACCTTTTCATATTCATTTCTTAATTAATTAAATAAATGTTACAATTTATTTATATTAATTATCATATAATCTTAGTTTGAATATTTTATTCAAATAAAGATTAAAATATTATAATTCTTCTAAATATCATTTATAATTAAATATTCTAAAATATTTGATTATTTCCTCTAATCCAATATTCATTTTTAAATCATTTCAAAATTCCTCCAATTCAATTAAAAAAATCTATTCATAATTAAATATTTCCAAAAATATTTAATTAAATCTTTTAATATTTCAAAAATCTTCTAAAGTCATATCACAATTAAATATTCCAAAAATATTTAATTAATTCTTCTATAGTTTTCAAAAATCAAATATCAAATATCAAAAGCAATAAATGAAATTAAATAAATTTAAATATTTATTTAATTTGGGATTTATCTTCAACTCCCGGGAAACAAACTGCCAAAACAGAAAATTAAATTTCTCTGTTCCTGTGCAGGTTTGTTCCCGTGGGTTGAAGACAAGCTTCCATTCTTCTCTCCAACCTCTCAACCTCCCCCATTTTCTTCTCCAACCTCTCAATCTCTTACCATTCAAACTTACCAGACAATTCATAGCCATAGATTCTTGCCAGCAAGGATGAAGCCTGCAAAAATCTATAAATACAGCTGCCGGGAGCTCCAAAAGATATAGAATTTTAAGCAAGTAAATTATAGGCAAATTGCAAGTAGCATTAGCATTCATAGAGCATTTTCATAGCAATAGCATAGAATCATAGCATAATAGCAGTAGAATCATGATACATCTCACTCACAGCCCCTGTCCATATCCGTATCAATAATTTCACTTTCATCAACATATAGAATAGTTTTCCTTTGCATACTCATTCTGCAGCAGCCATTTGGAGAAGCTTACACAATCTGAGAGCCAAAAGCTTCAAAAGAATCTCTGTGGATAGAGGAAAATGGGACAGCACTGAAGGATTTTGTTTTAATTTAGTTCAATTTCTTTAGTTTAAGGTTTCATTTAGTGTTTTATGTTTTGTTTTACATTTCAATTAAGCATTATACACATTTTTGGCACCCACCGTGGGGCACTTGCCCCTTTTTAATGTTTTGTTTGCAGTTTTTTTTGACAGGTTACAGGAAAAACAGCGGAATAGCGCAGACGACACGTTTTCGGAAGAACACTTCCATTTTAGCGCCCGTGACTAATCTTTCAGCGCCCTTGAAGTCTGTTTTAGCGCCCGTGACTAATATTTCAGCGCCCGTGAAGTCTGTTTTAGCGCCCTTGAAATCTGTTTCAGCACCCGTGACTAATCTTTCAGTGCTCGTGAAGTCTCTTTCAGCGCCCGTGAAGTCTGTTTTAGCGCCCGTGAAGTTTCTTTTAGCGCCCGTGAAGTCTGTTTTAGCGCCCTTGAAGTCTGTTTTAGCGCCCGTAACGTTTATTTCAGCGCCTGTAATTTATTTTGCAGCTCAAATTTTTAAAGGACTGTAATCTGTAATCTATAACTGTAATTTAATTTAACTGATTCCGACGCAGCCGCGGACAGTTAATAATTTTAAGCATAAAATTTACCAATCCTAGGGTAGTCATTTAAGGATAAAACAAAGCAATCCTAGGGTAGTCATCTAAAGGATAAAACAAAGCAATCCTAGGGTAGTCATCTAAAGGATAAAATTAACCAATCCTAGGATAGATACTTTATCTTTCAATTTGGGTTTAAAATTGAATTTTCTTGTTATGTGAAGCAACATCTTCACTTAGTTAGAAAATTTTTATTTTGGTGCTTAATAATTGAACCCTTGTTTGCTTTGTTCTCGGTGATAGGCCTATGCTCTCCCCTTAACTGGGTGATCAAAATGCCAAACTCATCAATTTTCTTTTATGCAATTTACTGCTTTATTAAAACCTTGTAGAGAGCCTGCTCTTGTGGGAAAAAGTACTCACCCAAGAGGAACGACTCAAGTGGGTTCAAGCCAAAGCCAGGCTATTCCACCCCACTATAAAATTTAAAGCAAAATTGGGGAAACCCTCTTTTGACGGTAGTGTGCATGATAACCATCCCCAAAGCCTTTGTTCTAAAGGTAGGGAGGTCTCTCGAGGGAGTCTATCATTTGCCGCACCGAACGGAAATCCTTACTACGAACCTAGTGTAGTAACTAACCGAGTCAGTATCCAAACATCATCTCAATCACAGTGCAGGGGAGGGAAGAATCTACCCCCAAGATACTCACCATATAACTGCCAAGGATTGTTTGCTCAGGGGATCCGGTATCCACTTCCGTCACTCTGAGTACGCACCTGGAAAAGACAAAAACACGGGCGCCCTTTCGGGGGTGACACGGCTGTGTGAGTCGACGCAGTTTTAAGATGTGGGCTGTTGATTGCTATGATGACCTACTTGAGAACTAAGAGTGAGTCTGTTTGAAGTGCTTGTCATGTGTAAAACCTGTTAAAACAATTTTTGAAAAACATTTTGGTTACACACTTGATGTTTAGAATAGGACTTAAAACAAACGTTTTTAACTTGTTTGATGTGTTTTCATTACATTAATTTAGATAAAGATCATCCAAAACACTCATTATCATATTGATCAATCTCATGTTACGAGATTGGAAATCTACAAAATTTGTAAAGAAATCCGTTTCCAAAAGGATTAAGAAGCCAAAGAAACCTCTCAACCACAAGAAATTATTGAAGAAACAACAATTCTTATATCAAAGTCGAAAAGTTTTACTTAAATATAGAACTTTTCTTCATAGGTATCATGATTGTGTTAGAGGTCTTTCAGATGATTATGCCATAGAGCCCTTGTATTCACAAGCTTATTTTCAAAGAAGAGCCCTTTCTCAAAGGCATAACCATAGTCAACGCATCCGTTTTAGTTATATTCCCCAACCAGCAATCGAATACTCTACTCGTCCAAATCAAATCTTACAATAGAGAACTTAGAAAACATTAGGCATCTATCATTAAATCCATCTTTTTACAAAGCCATGATCAAAACTTCATAAAGTGCAACAACCATCCTTTTCTAGATCTTTTGCTTATATTCCCACCAACAGGATTTTCATCCTTTCACTTAGGGAACAACACAAGCTACAAGATTAGAAAATTTTGTATAAGTCATAGAATTTTCATTCTATCTTGACCTTCATACATACCACATCAATTGCACTATTTAACTCTTTTGATCAAAAGCGAGTAAAATTTTGATACAAATCTATGCCTGTCTTCACAAGATCTCAAAAACAAATGGAAAAAGACGAGGGAGAAACTACAACTAGTAAAATGGGTGATCGAAATGAAAAAGAAGAGGAAACATTTAATCTTGATGAGATAACGGAAGAAAAGCTTCAAGAAGCAGAACAAGATCCTCAATTCCATACTCTTATGGAGAGAATCCTAGAACGTAACAAAGAAAAATACTTCCTTACATTAGCTAATCAAGGAGCTAAGTTGCCTCACACCTTTGACATAGAGGGGATTAAACAAAATCCTGAAAATCCTCCTAATGACTTTAGTGCTCTTAACCAACAGATAAAAGAATTACAAGGGAAAATAAAGGAAATGCAAGGAGGTACAACAAAGAAATATGTTTTGGAAGACATATCTCCTTATCCATTTGATAGGAGTCTTCAAATGATTCCATTTCCAAAACATTGCGAAATTCCTAAGTATGATAGGTATAATGGAAAAACTGATCCCATAGACCATGTTAGGGATTTCCGAAACATGAGTCTTGAATTCGCCTATGATGATACTTACTTGATGCGATTATTTCCACGAAGTCTAGGCGTACAATCCATGGAGTGGCTTTCAAAAATCACTCCACCTATTAAAACTTTTGAGGAGTTGATAAATCAATTTATCTCACAATACTCCTACAATATTCAACATCAAATAACAATGCTTGATCTTTGTAAAGTGAAACAAAAAGTAGGAGAACCCTTTACTATATTTTTACAAAGATGGAGAAGGTTATTTGCACGATATTCTCGTCCTATTCCTGAAAAGGAAAAGATGGATATTTTTATCAATAGCCTTGATCCAGAATTAAGCTATAGGCTTAACCTTCATTGTCCTCATAACTTTGAAAAACTGATTGAAAATGCAATCACTATTGAAGGGGCCTTGGTTAAAAGGGGAGTGATAAAACTTGATAATCCAAGTACATCAAATCAAAACAACGATAAAACAAGGTTTTGGAATAGAAACAAAAATGTTGTTAATGATGGTATAGTGGATGCAAATAATTTATGAACAAGGCCATCCGTTTTCAATCTATCAAGTGTTCCAAGAAACAATTCACAAGGAAATACAATACAACAAGGAAACAACAATCAACAAGGACAAATTTCCAAGCAAGAGAACATGACTAATCAAAATACCAATCAAAATCATGGTAATTTCAATAATAATCTTGGCAATGCCCAAATATCAAATCCGTCTAGACCTTCATTCTTTTCAAATCGACGGACTTTTACTGCTTTGGGTCAATCTCTTGAATCTGCTCTCAAGGAACTTCTTGATAATAAGGTTATCACTTTACCACCACAAAGAGATTATGAGCCACGAGTTAAACCACCATCATGGAATGACTCGTATTATTGCAATTATCATCGATGTAAAGGCCATAGGACAAACAATTGTCAAGCTTTGAAAAATCTAGTACAAGATTTAATTGACAATGGTACTATTACAATTGAGGGACATCATACCAATGATGATCATCAAGCATTCAAAGATCCTTTGCCAAATTACCAAAAGGGGGAAACATCGGATACCAAAGCCAAAAGCATACATAATGTTGAAGACAATATAATCCGCCATATTTACACAGATGATAATCGGATTAATGTTATCAAAATTAAAGGAAAACAAGAATATCAACAGGTTAATGTAACAACAAGAGGTCAAGCAAAGGTTGTTTTAAAAGGAAGTTCGTCTAAAACAACTATTTCTTCTCCAACTCAATATAATCTGGTTGATCAATTGAGAAAAACATCAGCTCAAATTTCTATTCTTGAACTTCTTAAAATATCCCCTATACACAAAAATATTTTAGAAGAAGCGCTTGTGAACACAACTGTTGATACTGATCTAGATGCAAACAGATTTCAAGCCATGGTGGGACATTTGTCTTCCCCCACTTGTCTTTCATTTTCCGATAAAGATGATGCTTCTATGACACATCCACATAATTCCTCGCTCTATCTTGAAGTCATGATCCATAAACATCGAATTAGACGTGTCTTAATAGATGGAGGAGCCGGTTTGAATATTTGTACCTTAAAATTGATAAATGCCTTAGGAATTTCAGAAAATGAAATTGATTCACGAAGGAAGATAACCATTAAGGCATATGATGATGAAGAAAGAGCTTCTAAGGGATTAATATTGCTACCTATCAGAGTGGGACCTGTTGTGAAGAATACTTTTTGTCAGGTTCTAGATCGAGATTTGTCTTATAACATACTTTTGGGTCGTCCGTGGATTCATGATATGCAGGCCGTACCATCAACATATCATCAATGTATCAAGTTTCCATATGATGGACAAGAAATAACCATACAAGCTGATTACAATAGTACCCAAACTTGTTCCAATCTTAGGGTGAGTCAAGATGTCTTTGTGCCACACAATAGAGAAGCTCTTGTTGTTTCTTCTTCTAATCTACAAGTCCAATTGCAAGAATTGACAAACAATCTTGATACTAAACTGAAGTTTAAAGACAAAGGGGTAGGTGAATATTCACTATCTCTTTCTACTTTACCTCCTTCTCCAAGATCACATGGATTACCAACTTTATCGAATCAAAAGATTGTGACTCCTTCTACATCTCAAACTTCCGTGCCAATCACAAAGTTTGATGGAAAATTCATTAGAGCTAATACCACTGAAGAAGAAGCTGAAGATAGGGACATCCTAAATTGGCTATACAAAGATGAAGATGAATCTCTTTTACACATTAAGTTACCTAAAGAACAATATGGTAAAGGGTATGCTATCATGCAAAAGATGGGTTATGAAGGAATGGTCCTATAGGGAAACGAAGAGAAGGAATTGTGGAACCAATTCAGCCTATTTCAAAGCATTCAAGTGATAAAACAGGACTTGGATATGGTAAAGATAAAGAAGAACTTACTTCACAGCAGACATCATTAGTTCACAAAGGAGAATCCGTGTCAGATAAATCTCATGAATCAGTTTTCCAATTGCAAAATAGTTCAGATACTGATTCTAATGAATATGAATGGGACACCATTTATAATGATGAATTCTGGAAGGATAAACAAGTTGATACTATACATAAATATGCACCTGTTCTTATACAAGGAGAAGGTTCAAGGCCTCCACTCGATTATATTTTACAAAGCGATCATGACTCAAGTGAGGAAGAATCAGATTCTAACGAGATTGATAATCAACAGGAGAATACCATCACAGACCTTGTTTACCATGAGGATGACAACCACATCATGACTTTGACAATTCAAGACCTTACCCAACCTAATGATCCTATGCCTTTAGTTTATCCAGAACTTATAGATTGGGACATTGATGCACCTATTCATATTCCTACATTCAGTAATGATGAAGATGTTATAACTTTCCTTTGTTCCTCAAATGAAGAAAACAATTGTTTCATTCAAGAATCTTATACTCATGATTTTGACAAGGAGAGTGTCAAGTCTCTTAGCTGCAAAATAAATGAAATAAAAGATGGATCTATTGATGAAAACCGAAAAAAGGCAGTGATAGATCAAAACAAAAGAAAAATAAAGAGCGAATCTGACAGTGAAAACCTTTCTGAGGCATTGAAGGATGAGAAACTTGACACTCTTCCCAAGTATTATCATGAAAGATCTTCTATTTTGATTGAACCAACAGAATCAATCAACATAAGTACACCAGAGCAGCCAAAAGTTTTGCAAATTGCAGCATCATTAACAGTTGAAGAAGTCCAGAAATTCATGCAATTCTTGAAGGATAATCAAATTAACTTTGCTTGGTCATATGCTGATATGCCAGGGTTAGATCCTAATTTGATAATGCATCATTTATCTATCAAGCCTGGGATAAAACCTGTAAAGCAAAAGCTCAGAAAGATGCATCCACATGTTGCATTATTGGTCAAGGAAGAATTAAAGAAGCTTTTAGATGTTGGATTCATTCGAACTATTGACTATGCAGAATGGATTTCAAACATTGTACCTGTTTCAAAGCCAGATGGAAGGATCAGAGTTTGTACAGATTTCAGGGATTTAAATAAAGCATGCCCTAAAGATGATTTTCCTTTACCTAACATAGATTTGATTGTTGACTTAACTGCTGGACATGCAATGTATTCATTAATGGATGGATTCTCAGGATACAACCAGATAAAAATTGCACCAGAAGATCAAGATAAAATAGCGTTCACATGTCCTTGGGGTACTTATTGCTGGAATGTCATGCCATTCGGGTTAAAGAATGCTGGAGCTACTTATCAAAGAGCAATGACAACTATTTTTCATGATATGATGCATACATTCATGGAAGATTATGTTGACGATTTACTTGCTAAATCTCATACACGAGATGAACACCTTGAAATCTTGTCAAAAATCTTTGTCAGAATGGAAAAATTCAATGTTCGACTGAATCCAAAGAAATGTGTCTTCGGTGTTACATCTGGAAAACTCCTAGGGTACATTGTTTCAGAAAAGGTATAGAAGTTGATTCCAGAAAAGGTACAAGCTATAATGGACATGCCTCCACCACGAAATATCAGTCAATTAAGATCCTTGCAAGGAAGATTACAGTCCATCAGAAGGTTTATAGCTCAACTAGCAGACAAAAGCTTGCCATTCACACATCTATTGCATAAAAATGTTCCATTTAAATGGGATGACAAATGTGAAGCAGCATTCAATCAGATCAAGCAATATCTTACACATCCACCAGTTCTAATTCTGCCTATTCCAGGAGAGCCGCTTATACTCTATATTTCAGCAACAGAAGTATCTTTGGGTGCATTGCTAGCACAAGAAGATTCTACAGGTAAAGAAAGGGCTATATATTATATCAGCAGAACCTTAACAAGACATGAGTTAAACTACAGTTTCATTGAAAAAGCTTGTCTTGCAGTAGTGTTTGCTTCTCAAAAGTGGCGACATTATATGTTGACTCATACAGTTAAGCTGATAACAAAGATAGATCCATTGAAATACCTATTAAGTAGAGCCACTTTAACAGGAAGACTTGCAAAATGGGTAATGATCTTAAGTGAGTTTGATATTCACTATGTAGATCGAAAAGCGATTAAAGGACAGGTCATTGCAGATCAGTTAGCTGAAGCTCCTTTACAAGAAGACAATCCAATGCATATTGAGTTTCCTGATGCAGATGTCTTTACAGCAACAATTCAGAGACCATGGGCATTATACTTTGATGGATCTTATACACAATATGGCTCGGGGGTAGGGATTCTTTTTGTTACACCTGAAGGACATACCATCTCACGATCATATCGGTTGATGTTTCCTTGCACAAATAACATAGTAGAATATGAGGCATTACTCATAGGATTAAAGATAGCTTTGGAATGGCAGATTACAGAGCTGGAAGTTTATGGTGATTCACAACTTATCATTAATCAAATTAATGATGACTATCAAACCAAAGATGATAAGTTGCTACCATACAAAAACATGGTGGATGATTATAAGAAATATTTTGTGTCAATCAAATTTTCACAAATATCAAGAATTGACAATAAAGCTGCAGATGCAATGGCTACCATTGCTTCTTTATTACAAATATCAGAAGATCAAACCAAGTATGAATTCTTGGTGGAACAATTGTTTTCTCCTGCATATGATAATCCTGAAACCCAAGTTATATGTCATTTGACTGGTTCAGATTCACCCTTATATGGCAAAACATATACATATTTGAAAGATAACATCTTGCCTTCAGATTTATCCCGAAACCAAAAATGGAATTTCATTCGTCAATCATCCCGTTATACTTTAATTGCCAATATCCTTTATAGACGTGGTCTTGATGGTACACTCCTTAGATGTCTTGAACGTGACGAATCTGAAAAAGCCTTACAAGAGGTTCACGGTGGTATTTGTGGAACTCACTCAAGTGGTTTGACCTTAGCGAAGAAACTTGTCAGAATGGGATACTATTGGCCTACCATGGAGCAAGATTCTTTTACTTTTGTTAAGAAGTGTTCTAAATGCCAGATCCATGGGAATCTTATTCATGCACCTGCACAAGAATTGCAGCCTTTTATTTCAACATGGCCCTTTTCTCAGTGGGGATTAGATCTTGTTGGAAAAATACATCCTTCATCGTCAAATGGTCATAAGTTTATCATCACAGCTACTGAGTATTTTACAAAATGGATTGAAGTGTTCCTCTAACAACAGTGACTGGTAAACAAATATCTTCATTTATCCTGAATTACATTATTTGTAGATATGGAATTCCTAATTCTATTGTTACTGATAATGGAAGACCTTTTAAGAATCGGGATGTTGATGAACTTTGTGAAAGATTTCATATCCAACACAGGTACTCTACACCTTATTATCCACAGGGTAATGGTCAAGCAGAAGCTTCTAACAAAACCATTTTGAAGATATTGAAGAAGACAGTAAATGATGCTGGACGTGATTGGCATGTTCAACTCAACCCAGCTTTGTGGGCATATAGAACTAGTATTCGCACACCAACAGGAGCTACACCATATGCTTTAGTCTATGGAGCAGAAGCGATCTTACCATTGGAAGTTGAAATACCTTCGCTTAGGGTTTCACTTAAGGGATTGATAAGTGATGAAGACTACCGAGTTTCTCGCCTTCAAGAAGTCGAACTGTTAGATGAAAGACGCCAACATGCAGCTGATCACTTGAAAGGTTATCAACAAGTCATGTCTCGTAGTTATAACCACAGAGTTAAACCACGGGCATTTCAAGTGGGTGACTTAGTTTTGAGGGAAAATCCACGTAATCAGCAAGATAGAGACAAGAAAGGCAAATTTGAACCTAATTGGCTTGGTCCATTTGTTATTATAGCAGCATATGGTTCTGGAGCATATCAGTTATCCACATCAGAGGGGGACCTGTTTGAAGAGCCAACCAATAGTATTCACCTTAAGAAGTTTTATGTCTAAAAGTCCTGAAAAAAAAAATCAAAAAAATCATAAAAAGTCCTGAAAAAATCAAAAAAATCATAAAAAGTCCTAAAAAAATCAAAAAAATCAAAAAAAATCCTGAAAAAGTGCAATAAAAACAAGTGGTGAAAACTTGGCAAACAAGCGCTACTTGTGATCGAAATGGACTCCTCCATTTATTAGTTTATGTCTTATTTTCACTTTAGGCATCATTCATCCACGTCTATCATCTGTAAATATCTTTCATTATCCATACCATGTAGTGGGAATCTTTAGGTTTCATCATGGCTTGATGAAATTTGTACATATCTTTTATCTTTAGGTTATGTTTACATTGGGGGAAAAACAAAGAAACATACAAGAGAGGGGCAACGAGCTTTCAAAATATCACAAGCAGACAAATAACAGCTTGACAAAACAAAACAAACATTGTGAAATCAAATCAATCACAAACATGTTTATGCCAATGAAAATAAAAAACAACATGATCCAAACAACTATCGAAGTGAGAATATCAATGATGATAACCAAATTGGATGATCTTAATCTGAATAAATGTTTGAAATGCCTTAAGCAGGATTTGAATGGTTGTTTGATTTTCTATCATATCTCTGGAGTAATTCGATGATGTACTGAACTAGAAAAGCAAGGAAGGAGTATGATTTTTCTTTGTCTTCTGTTTGTGAGGAAACTCATTAGTACTATGCAAATTGGTCACGAGACATGCTCTACTATGGATCATGGATGACATTTCAGAATTTGCACAGGAAAAGGGTTAACTCTTGTCTGTTTATGCAAGCAATACTCAGGTCATCTAGGTTCAATTATACCTAGATGCTTGTATTAACTTGCTATATTAAAAATCATGAAAGCAATACTCAGGTCATCACTGGTGCTAACATACCCTTTGATGCTTGTATTAACTTTCAACATTTCAAAGCTCTATGATGATACAAAAAGCATACATAAGCTCTCCAAATGGAAATATTGTATGAATGTCCTGCATGGTTAGTATAGATTGCATTCATGTTAGAATTTGCATCTTGCATTCATAGATTCCTAAAAGCTGGCAAAAAAAAAATCAAAGATTTATATCTCTTCAAATATGACTGAGTATATTTTGACATTCACAAAACATCATACATTCATTCATTTATCATAAACATCATTTCATAAATTATTGCATTAGAAAAACATTTATCATAAACATCATACATTCATTCATCTCATAAAATCATGTATATAAATATCATAAATCATGAAGCCATCATATAGTACACATCATATATATATATCATGTAAAATCATCTCTGCATTTCATATATCTCAAAATGAATGTCAAAATGTACAAGGATGTCAAAATACAAATGATATAATATCATCAAAAATGTGATCATCTAACGGTGTATACAAAATGTCTCAACAGAATGTCATGAAAGAGATCATATACAATGCACTAGGCCGAGCTATCCTGTGATGGAGCTGGCCTAGGACCTGTACCACCTGCCTCTGATGGACCTGCTCCGCCTGACCCCAGTGGCCCTCTAGGAGGTAATGGCTGTGTCACACCCCTGCTGGTAGTACGAGAGCGACCATGAGTAGATCGTGACTGAGTGTAGCTCTCTCTCTGCTCAGCTGGGACTGCATCATGATATCTGGTGCGATAAAACTCTGCCTCTCGAGTAGCCCTCGTAACCTCTCTCATCATATCACCTGGAAAAGTGCTACCTGCCACTCTCTGTAGGCTATCTGCTAAGGCAATGGCCTGCTCACCCCGCTGTCTAGCTGCATCTCTCTCGGCAGTGATCGAAGTCACCTGACCCTGCAACTGTGAAATCAAGGCCTGTGCCTGTGATAGCTGAGCCTGCAAGCTCTGTACTGTGCTCTGCAAAGAGGATATCTGACTCACTACTGTCGGATCCACTGACGGAGATGGGTCAATATGCCTCATCCGTGGTCCACCTCTGCCTGCACTACCTCCTCTGCCACCTCTCCTGCCACCTCTCCTGCCGTCTCTCCTGCCACCCCTACCATCACCACCATCATCTCCATCCGAGTCATCATCTCCACTACCCTCCTCATCCTCACTGTCCTCTGAATCGTCATCACCTGACTCTGAGTCTCTCTTTACATCGGCGTCACCTGTCCAATGGCGAGAACCAACTGACCTCCTCGAGGATCAGAGCTTATCACGTGGGGAGGATCTTTATGCAGAACTATCTTGCACATACTCTGAGTCTTAAGCCCGCATCGGAACATCGCTGGCGGTCCACATCATTGCACCTAAAATTTGATGAACTCTGCCAGCAATTTGCATCATACCACCTTTCCTCACAAAGGATCCGTGGGCCCACCGCTGCAAAACTCACTTTGTCGCCGATCACATAAATAGCTAAAACCAAGCGGGCATACCACAGGTCGACCAGTAATGCATAATACCGTCCGACCAAGAAATCTCTCCAAGATCCATGTGGTCCGTCCAATCAAAAATCTGGAAGTGCATACAAAAGGCATCTCCCTCGCATCCTCTGGCCATGGCTCACAATCCAAATATGGCCTCCAGCATACTGTGTCCAAACTATCTAATAGCCGCTGCCAATACACTAGTTTGCCCAGTCTAGGCTGAGCAATAATATGTGCATATCTCCATCTGTATGCTCGACCAGCTGGTCGCTCTCCTCGAGTCAATGGACGTAATACTGCAAAATGCTCCCATGCCCATATTTGTAGTAATGAGCATCCAACCGCAAAACTCCGGCCTCTACCATATACGATGTGATGTAGCTCGTCATATAGGTGGGCTAGCATACAGGTACCCCATGCATATCGCGTGCCCTGCATCACCATGCTCTCTAAGACATGACCCCATCCGATCGCGAACCCCTTCGACCTATGGTCGGGGCACAACACACCTCCAATGAATCCTACAAGCACAGCTGGTAAAGGTGGATAGCTATCTGTAATCTCACCCCATGGGATGAAGTACCCAGCAATCTGATCATCTCTGAATATCCATCTCAAAGCAAGAGTACCTCCAGCCTCTCGTCTGTCAAAAACAACAATCTCTCCCATCACTGGGATCCGTAGGATGCGATATACGTCCTCGGGAGTCACTGTAATCTCGCCGGTCGGTAAATGAAAGGTGTTGGTGTTGCTATGCCACCTCTCTGCAAGTGCTGTCAATAGAGCCCTATTGAGGTGAACCTCGGGCATATCAAGTAATGAAGTCAAACCACAAGCATCGATCACATCTCTATCAGACTGTAATAAATGAGGAATCAATGACCATGTGCTCGGGAAAGTCTCTCGTACCTGCAAGACACCTAGTCTCTCCTGCTCACATACATCATCAAAACAACATCAATATCAAATCATCTTAACGTATCAATGAATCAATCAAATTATTTGTTTTTCATCATCATGGAACGCAAATAATCAACATCAAGTTTCTTTCTAACAACTTTAGGAGAAAACTTATCTATCCTATTTGTTTTTAACAACTTTAAAAACAAATTTATCAGCTACTATTTGTTCTCCAACAATTTGGGAAACAAATTTATCATGTGGAATAAAAAGCGCTACAGAACTAATTG
>VDFB02047503.1:0-32135 GCA_007258455.2 Sequoia sempervirens
TTTAATTATGATTTTGAAAAGATATGGAAGATATTTAATTAAATTTTTTAAGAAATGGCATGTAAATTAATTAAATAAGATATTTAATTAATTAGAAGAAAGATTTGAAAAGAAATATTTAAACTTAATTAAGTCAAAAAGACTTAATTAAATTCAAAAAGTGATAATTAATTAAAATTAATAAAGTGTAGTTATTTAATTAATCAAGTGGACATATGAATGTGAAATAATTAAACAAAAATCAATTTATTTAACCATGATAGAAGAATAAATTGAATGAACAATACAATTAAATTAATTAAATAATAAATATTTAATTAAATGTCAGTATTAATCAGACATGACCAATTTTATGCATATACAATTACAAATTATATTTTGTAAATAGTGTACATAGGTTGGTCTAGTGTGTTTTCTTTTTGTTGTGCACACTTGCCTTGTTTGAGAAAGCTCCTGGTTTTTAGTCTTCTACCCTAGTCTCCTTCAACCTAAGATTCAGATTCTCTCTATACCCACTAGGGGTATACATCCTTAAGCATGAGCCACTAATAGAGCTTCCCAAAATTTGCAATTTCTAAGCAGCCCATAGACTTGGTTTGCATTTTAAACCCTTGTCCCCATGTGTGAGTAGGGTTTTTCCTTTGAAATCCTATAGGTCTTCTAATGTCACATTGACTTGCCCTACTGGTTTCTAGCTACTTAAGTCATTACTTGAGCCATCTTGTGTGTTTGGCTACCGACCCCTTTGGTTTAGAGCACTAGTTGCTTGGTCGATCGTCGATTTTAGTTGCATCCTAAAGTTGGGTGTTAATATTTCCCAAAATGACTTAGGCTTAAGTCATCAATCTGCAAGGTTCAAATCATCATCAGCCTAATATTGGCCCCTTATTTAATGCTAACCTTGTCGTGTATGCAAGTTTAGTGATTTGAGATTATGGGAAGAGATCCTGACTATACCCCACCAGCTCGTGGATGGAAAATGATGGCCTTTTATGCACTATGAGAACAATGAGATGACTCATGTCCTCATATACATGTGGGAACCACCTTCCATTAGCTAGGTCATTGCCCATGGTTCTGAACCGATGGCTAAGATTGAATGTTGGGAATGATCTCCACCATTTCATGTTGGTTCGTGAGGAAAAAATGAAGGCTCATTAAAGGCCGCGAGATCAGCGATATCCTGACATGTGGATCAATCCACATAGTGTTGTGCAATTTTCACACACACGCCCCACTAGAGGTCAGGACCCTCTTTTTTCTTTTGCATTTTTGCCTCTTAGCTTGGTCAAATTTTGGTTTTGCTCTTCTTAGGAGGTTATTTTGGGATTAAGTCTAGACTGGGTTTGATGAGGACAATATTTTGAGGCCCTATGGGAGATTCACCTGTCATGGAATTTGAAAATGGGGATTTTGAAGTGAATTTTCAATATTATATGTAAAAAAAATTTGCACTTGTGGATAGAGGACAAAAAATTAGGTCGGGTTGCTCTTTGAACTTTTTGAAAATTCCTTCTAGAAAAAAAGTTATGGAGTTTAGGGGATTTTGACCCTATAGGGAACTGGGGGATTTCCGTCCCTGATGGAAATCCCTGAAATTTCCATTTTTGGAAATTTCCAAGGCCCCCAAATCTTGAAATATTCCAAAATGGAAGTTTCTTTTTGTATCCATGGATAGAGGACCAAAAATCGTAGGTTGTTTTTTGAATTTTTGAAAATTCCTTCTAGAAAAAAAGTTGTGATGTTTAGGATTTTGACCTTAGGAATTTGGTATTTTGTCCCCGATGGAACTCCTTAAATTTTCCAAGATCCCTCAAAATCCTAAAACATTCCAAAATGGAATTTTTTCCAAAATAATTTTTTTCCGGAATGCAATTTTTTTTCCAAAAATAGAATTTTTTTGAAATTTTAAAATGTTCCCATAAATGAAATTTTGAGATGGCGAAAAAAATTTGAAAATAAAAATTTCCAAAAATGGAAAGTTTCCATAAAAAAAGTAAGTTTTTAAAAGGCCAAAATTTTATTTAAGTTTAATTTGGATTGGATTTTTAACATGTGAGCTACTAATGATGATATCTATTTTTTAGGATTAAATAAATATTAAAAAGGGGACTTGCATATGGATTCATTCCAAAAGGGAAATCTAGAAGAGTTCAATTCAAATATTAAAAGTGGGGCTTGCATAAGAATCCATGCCCAAACTATTTACAGTTGGAAGGAGTTTTTGGAAGACATGTGAAGTTGATTTCATCCTCCAATCAGAATTTTCATTAATGACAAGATGGCATAATATTTTTTTCTCATTATTCCATGATGTAACTGCTTTTATGCAATTGGATGATGATGTACCATTAGCTCCCAAATTAAATGTAATAGCTTGATGCTTTTAGAAGTGCAATTGCAGCCATTAGATTGATTCAAAATGTAATTTTCTATAAAAGGCCAGTGCCTTCTCATTTGTAAAAGGGTTAGGCTAGGTTAGAATAGCTAGTTTGAGGCTGTAAAAGCCATAATTGGCTAAGTTAGAGAACTCAGTAATAGTAGGAGAGGAGAGACTTGAAATTGCTATGTAATACTGGAGAAGTAGTGCAACTGAGTTGTTGATTTGGAAAACTTTGTATTTATCTTTGATGGTTTATGGTTTCTTGCTCTCAATTCTCAATATTAGATGTTAGATTTTAGTTCTTTTGCAATAATGGTCAAATGTTAATAATGTTGATCGATTTTCGGTCCATACTTTTAGCGATTTGCTGATTGTAAGTTGTGTAAAGTTAGTATGGGCCTTATTTTCTGCTAAGTTCAACTGTGGATGCTTGTTTACATTGTGCTAGTTATTGGGTATGTGAATGAATGTTCAAAGTTTGAAAAATATTCAGTTTCCTTAGAAGATTGCACCATTTCTATGGAGTTGTAGGCTTTTCCTTGATCAAATAAAGATTGGTTTCATTGGGGATCTATCCATCTACAACATTCATCATTGTTGTGATTGATCTTAGGTTTTAGTCTTAAAAATATCTTTGAAACCCTTATCTCTTTTGCTATTTATTTTGAATCTAGGTTAGTTTTTAGATTAAAAGAATCACCATATTGTTGAATTTGATGAAAGTACGCTTCCAACATTGTTCATTTGTAAGGCCCCTTGTGATTACTAGCATTTTCACATATTATCTATACTATTTTTGCATTGTCAAGACTTGACATTAGAGACTTTGGGGTTATATCTTGAGGCTTGTTGATAGAGATTTACCTTTCAAGAGAGATAGGATACTTGTATCTTGTTTGAGTTGTTATTGTGCAGAAAACACCATTAATAGATTGACACTAAAAGGAGGGAAGAACGAAGGTGGCATTGCTGGAAGTTGGATGAGCCTTTATGTTGAAAATTTGAGATATGATAGATCTCTAACTGGAAAAGTATAAATTCGACGTTGAATGCACTACAGAGAGGCCAAAAAATTCTGAATCTAGAGATGATGTTGCAGCTAATGTTGAGGTAGCTTTGGAAGGGACTGAGTGTAAGGAATGCAAATCTAAGGCATCAAAGTTAGCAAAGGAACATTTAAGTGAAGAGTTACCTATGGAGATCAAGGAGGATTTTCTTGTAGAGGTTAGTCAGATTCCTAAAAATACAGTGGAGGATGAGCTACAAGAAGGAGTTACCATACAAGTTCCTCTCATCCAGGATGAAGATTCAATACAGACTAGATTTGAATATTTTGTTTCCAGAATTACAAAAGATTGGTCAAGCTTAAGTTATAGAGTCTGCCTAGAGGACTTGTTGTTACCAGCCTGGTGCAAGATACATGAGGAAGAGAATTTAGAATTCACATGCTTCTAGTGTCAGGTAGCCATAAAGAAGGTGGAAGAACAAGTACAACTGCCACAACATATGAGAGATATACAAAAGGATACACCAAACAAGTATCTGATAGAAGAACTTCAACAAGTTGCCAATGAATGTCTCACAAAACAAACTGTAGGAGTTTATGTTGTTGATAAAGAAGTTGATGTTCTTGATGGATTTGATCAAGAGTTTGAACTAGTGCCAACAAAAGATGAATTCAGGGAGTCTCTTCATTTATCAAATTCTAATTTTCCTCTATCTATTGATGAATTGAACATTGAAAATTCACAGGTTTCATGCATTAAGGATGAGATAGCCGATGTGATTCATTCTGATGTGCAGGAAAATCTAAATAATGCTAAGAGATGTAATGATGTAGTCATAATTGGTGGACTTGGCAACATACTTGTAGGTGAAAATATGCTTGAAGATCATTATGTGATGCCTCTTGCTAAACATCCTATTGAGAAATTTTCTATACAAGACAATGTTTTCACATTCTCATCATTAATTCCTCATGGAAATACTCCAATAGGTGAAAAGTTCCATGTTGATAATTCTAAATTTATTCAATCTAAATTTCATTTTGTACTGCATAGTGATGCCTCCAATTATGTTTTGCATGCTTCCAACATGAGGGGATTGTTGTACCATTAGTGGAGACCTCTTGACGACATAGATATCAGCTATTCACAATTGAAGAATGATTAATACCATATTCAATCTACAATAGTACAAAATCAGGTTGTTTTTTTCTTTACTGTGAATTCTGAAGCTTATCAATTTGATTATGGAAGTTTAAGAAAGACAACTTGCATATGCATTGATCATGGTTTCAATGAGTTTCCTCAGTTGCTAATTATTCCTATTGATGAGGTTAAGTTTGAATGTTGCATTATTGAGCCTTATTTTTCTAAACATAAAGATGAATTTGCATTCATGAGGACTATTACAATCACCTTGTTGCTTCTACATGCATTGATTAACCATATGGGGGTGGGACTCAGTTCGCCTTGTCTAATCATGAGCCACTTTGGGTCTCTTTGTACATAATGTTGATTTGAATAAATGCAACTTGCTCTGTGTTTCTTTTGCTTTAATATATTTTTGTTTTCTTTAGGATATATGGCTTTAGTTTAGTTTTCTTTTCCTAGCTTTTGGTTTTCTTATGTTTTGTTTAGTTTAGGTTTTCTTTCGGTTTCAGTTTGGTTGTTGCTTTGCCTCTCTGGCTTGGGTTTGTCTGTTTTCTGGTTGGGGAAGTGTCTTTCCTACACAATAATTCTTCACTATCTAGGACTATTCTAAGTATTTAATTGATGGACTTTAATCAGGCGTCTTGAATGGATGGTTGAGGTCTTTTGTTATTGTCAAGCATTCTAAATGTTTGAAATTTAAAGAGGATGGATCATTGGTTTGATTTGAACCTGAAGTATTTTTAAATCTTATATCTTTCATACATCTTAAGAATCCTAAGGTTGCTATGGGATCTTTGTGAGGTCATGTTAGGTGAAAAATCCTATTTCTGCTTCAGTGCCACTATGGTTCTCAACCTTGATTATGAACTTCATTGTTCATAGGTTGAAATGAAAAAAGTGAAAAGAAAAAAATATCAAAAAAAGAAGGAAAATAGAAAATATTGAAAACCAAAAGAATGAATTCAACTTATTAGGAGTATCTGAAAATCTCTATCGAGGCTATGGACACTTGGCTGGCAGTAGAGTTATGTTTGGGAGAATCACAACAATAACCTCATTGGGGCTATGGATGCCTGACTAGCAATGAGGCTCTATCCAGGTTGCTTTTGGAGCTAGAATCTCTTTAATAGAAATTCCTTTACATGACTAAGCTTTGGTTTCTCAAGTAGTAGGCCTCAAGGAGGGAAATGAACTCTACTCTTGCACACACTTGGATTTCTAGTTTATGGAAGGTTCAATTTGCCTTTGCTTCTGATTCTTTGATATTGCATTTTGATTTGTTTGCATGATAGGGAGTTCAAAACAAGAGATTTTGGGTTCATGATTCTTGTTCATCAACAAAAATGCTCTTAGAGCATTCTAGTCGGAGTCACGCATTTGTTGTGCACTTTTCACACACCGAGGTATAACTTTTCTCTTTTGCATCTTTGCCTCTTGGCTTGGTCAAATTTTGGTTTTGCTCTTCTTGGGAGGTTATTTTGGGATTAAGTCTAGATTGGGTTTGATGAGAACAATATTTTGAGGCCCTAAGGAAAATTTGTCTATCTTGGAATTCAAAAATTGGGATTTTGAAGTGAATTTTCAATGTTATATGTAATTTTTATATCATGGTTTTCATCGTATCTGAATCCCCACTGGTAGGTCAAAACTCTAAACTCAACTTTTTCTAGAAGGAAATTTTCTTTAAAGCCTAAAAGTAACCCAAATTCTAATTCTTTTTGTTCTCTATGAAATTTTCTTTTATGCACCCATGGATAGAGGACGAAAAATTAGGCAGGGTTGCTTTTTGAATTTTTTGAAAATTCCTTCTAGAAAAAAAAGTTGTGATGTTTAGGGGATTTTGACCTTGTAGGGAATTCGGGTATTTCAGTCCCTAATGGAAATCCCTGAAATTTCCAAGACCCCTTCAAAATCCCGAAATTCTACTTTTTGAAATTTCCAAGACCCCTCGTCAATCCCAAAATTTCCAAAATGGAAATTTCTTCCTAAAATGAATTTTTTCCGAATGGAAATATTTCACTAAATGAATTTTTTTTCCAAAAATGGAATTTTTCTTGAAATTTTAAAATGTTCCCCCGAAATGAAATTTTGAGATGGAGAAAAATTCCCAAAAATAAAAATTCCAAAATGGAAAGTTTCGATAAAACAAGTAAGTTTTTAAAAGGCCAAAATTTTATTTAAGTTTAATTTGGATTGGATTTTTAACATGTGAGCTACTAATGATGATATCTATTTTTTAGGATTAAATAAATATTAAACGGGGGACTTGCATATGGATTCGTGCCAAAAGGGAAATCTAGAATAGTTCAATTCAAATATTAAAAGTGGGGCCTACATAAGAATCTGTGCCCAAACTATCTACAGCTGGAAGGAGTTTTTGGAAGACATGTGATGCTGATTTCATCCTACAATCAGAATTTTCAAATTAATGACAAGCTGGCATAATATTGTTTTCTCATTATTCCATGATGTAACTACTTTTATGCAATTGGATGATGATGTACCATGAGCTCCCAAATTAAATGTAACAACTTGATGCTTTTAGAAGTGCAATTGTAGCCATTGGATGAATTAAATCCTGGCCATTGATTCAAAATGTAATTTTCTATAAAAGGCCAGTGCCTTCTCATTTGTAAATGGGTTAGGATAGGTTAGAATAGCTGGTTTGAGGCTGTAAA
The DNA here is from genome assembly GCA_007258455.2 of Sequoia sempervirens. NCBI lineage: Eukaryota > Viridiplantae > Streptophyta > Pinopsida > Cupressales > Cupressaceae > Sequoia > Sequoia sempervirens. The sequence goes on from VDFB02047503.1 coordinate 7,218, forward strand.
AGCCATAATTGGATAAGTTAGAGAAGTCAGTAGTAGTAAGAGAGGAGAGACTTGAAATTGTTATGTAATACTGGAGAAGTAATGCAATTGAGTTATTGATTTGGAAAAATTTGTATTTATCTTTGATGGTTTATGGTTTCTTTCTCTCAATTCTCAATGTTAGATGTTAGATTTTAGTTATTTTGCAATAATGGTAAAATGTTAATGATGTTGATCGATCTCTGGTCCATACTTTTAGCAATTTATTGATTGTGAGTTGCTGTGTAAAGTTAGTCAAGGCCTTATTTTGTGCTAAGTTCAACTTTGGATGCATGTTTACATTGCACCAGTTATTGGGTATGTGAATGAATGTTCAAAGTCTAAAAATCTTCAGTTTCCTTAGAAGATTGCATTGTTTCTATGGAGTTGTAGGCTTGTGCTTGATCAAATAGAGATTGGTTTCATTGGGGATCTGTCCATCTGCAACATTCATCATTGCTGTGATTGATCTTAGGTTTTAGTCTCAGAAATCTTTCTGAAACCCTTATCTCTCTTGTTGTTTATTTTGAATATGGGTTAGTTTTAGGATTAAAAGCATCACTATATTGTTGCATCTGATGAAAGTACACTTCCAACATTGTTCATTTGTAAGGCCCCTTGTGATTACCAATATTTTCACATATTATCTGAGTTGTTTTTGCATTGTCAAGACCTGACACTAGAGACCTTGGGGTTATCTCTTGAAGCTTTTTGATAGAGATTTACCTTTCAAGAGAGATAGGATACTTGTATCTTGTCTGATTTGTTCTTTTGCAAAAAATACCATCAACACACAGTTCATGAGATAGGTGAAGCTTGTTGATGGATGAATTGTAATCTGAGGTGGGTTAATGCCATTGGCTGAGGAAAAATAAATAAAGCACTAATGGATTTCAAACCCAATCAGCCCAAAGCAAGCCATTTGATCTACCATCCCATTGTGAGATCAACGACTGACATTCAAAGTTGACAAACTGGCATGTGATAGTCATTTCATTCTACAACCATTGGTAATTAATGATCTACTCTCTACAAGTGCGATCAAATTGATCTTTGTGCATGTGGAAACTTAATTGGTGACAATCATGAAGTATGATACACATATTTCCATGCATTTGGGAATCAAACAGTGACAATACACAAGCCAATGAATTGCCTAGATTGAGTGTGTGTTTCTCATTGAGCATTGATGATTGTTATCATCACACTATTCAATAAATAGAAGTAGTGAGTTGCTATTTTCACCATATCAATTAGTTGTTAAGTCTTTAAGTTTTTGCAAAGAGCTGAGGTTACCAGTGTAGATTTTCTAGTGACAGAATGAGCAATCTTGGTACTTCATTTTTTTTGGTCTGGAGGTCTTCTCAACTCAATTCATAGAGGTCCCATGATGAAGACCCAGAACAAAGACAATGCACTCATGAGGACACCCAAGGCAAGGGAGTTGTAATTTTCACTACTAGATGCAACTATCATCTAAAGAGCCAAGCCGAGAGCTCGGGACAATGGGAGTAAAAGGAGAAGAATCTATTGGGCCCTCCAATAGAGTTTAATAGAAACTTTGATATGGTTGTGGATCCTTTGAATGAAAAAAGTCACCCATTAACATCATGGAGATCTCATTGGAAACTAAAATGGAGATGGATTCTAGCTATTGTCAGTACCTTAAGACCCTAGGTCAAGCTCCATTTCTTGGAGCTGAGGTGTTGTCCATTCTACCTTTAGCGGTTAGGACTCCTAGCGGGCATGATGGGGTTGTGCTAAAATGAGACATGGATGAGGAAGGGGTAGAGGCTTCATCTCTAACCCTCTCTACAACATGAAGTGGGCGTGTGTACCATGGTGTGAGTGATGTTGGTGAAAGGTCTTCTAGTTGATGGAAAAGGTGGTGATGAAATGAAATTTTTGTGATGTTTGATAATTTCTATGGTGGTTGCTTTCTCTTTGTGAACGCCACTACTTTTTTGAGGTATTGGATGTTGATTGTGTGCCCTCGTGGTAGTGTGATAGTCGGTCTTGATGCTTATATGAAGGTCGAGGAAATTTTGGTGGTACTTTATTCCTCCTCATGTCAGCTATGGAAATTGTGGTTTCCCCGTTTTAACAGAATCATCATGTGGGGAATTTTAAAATGCAATTGAAATTTGATACGAAGTGAAATTTTGTAATGTAATTTCATTTCAATCCAGAAGCTTGTTGGGTCCTTTTTTCTATAAAAGGGAATTTAGGGATCATTTGTAGGGGTTCTAACTTTTTGAGTCTTTAGGTCAAATATATGAAAGGGTAGAAAGTAAAATAATACCATAAAATAGCATAGTGCAATTGTCTTGGTTTTGAACTCTACGTATGAAAATCTTAATGATTTTTGTAGAAATTACTGATATCGAAGAAAATTCCATACATAGTTCATCTACTCTTCTCTATAAACCATTTTGCAAGTTTTGAATATAATATCAAGTGTATTTTTTTCATCTTTGAATGTTTCATTTGAATGCATGCCTTCATTTCTTCTTTGGTTCAATGAATCAACTAAATGTTTAAATGAGGTCATGAAATTGTTATGATTTGCTGAGAATTTGGTAAGAAGTGATGTATTATATGTATATAGTTTTCATAATGTAAGTCCTTATGGAAATACTCCAAAATTATCATATTAAAAAAATTTCTACATGACAGTTTGCAAGATGGATGACTCCATTGCCCAATTGATGAAGACACTAGTCTATTTTTCATAGTATTTTCCTTTTGAGTGATAATAACATATTGGACTATCAATTCAAGGTTAAAATACTTTTTTTTTTAAAATTCATCTACAATGAAGCATGTGTGTGAGATATTCTCCCTATTCCTTGTAAATTGATGGATATTTGCTTGAATATTAGCCAACCTTTGAGTGAATTATATTGTTTACCCCTTATAGGAATTTTTTTGTGATTTGCTATGTCAGTTATTGAGGTAGTAAAATGAAATACTAAAAGGAACACCCTCCTAGGTCCCACTAAGCCTGAAGTGTAGAAGATTGCATTCTTTGACTAGATCTTGTCAGTTGGCCATTCACTTTAAGGGTCTTTAATATAGGAGTTGGCTACTCTTTAAAGATTCCTTAGGTGTACTGGGAAAAATACGAACACTATCCTAGTCATCCATGTTAACCCAATCATTCCATCCTAGTCAATAACCATTCCTCATCAAATCCTAGTCCCCATTCCCCATCCCAATTATCCTATCCTAGTCATCCAAATCAAATCAATTATCCCATCATCATTATCATTAATCTCATTCTAAACATCTCTTCTAATCCTTTCATCCTTCATCATCTCCAAATAATCCATTTTTATTCCGATCACCTCATATTAACTACTTCTTCCTATCCTAATCATTGCATCCTAATACCCCTTCATTCTAATCATCTCTTCTAATCCTAATCATTCCTTTTAATCTTAATCACCTTGTCTTTATAATCTTAATCATTCATAATCATCCTAATTATCCCCCTAATCTTTCTGATCATCCATCTCATCCCAATCATACCCAATTATCTAATCCACATCATCCCAAGTATCTCAATCATCCACATCCATTCTTAATCCATCATTTAGTACCCTAAGCTTCATTAATTTTTCTAATAGATGTCCTAATCATTATATCATAACCACCCTCGATAATCCACATCAAAATATTTCTTTCCTAATCCATTGTCATCCTAAACACCATCCAAGCCACTATTGAAACTTATACCCAAGTCATGTCACCTTCCATGTCATCATTTTCCTTCATTGACAAGGGAAATCAAAATGTCCTCCATGTTCAACCAACACCCATCCATAACCATATCTTATGCACTTCACATCCTAGTCAACCCATCGTCAAGCCAAAAATCACAATCAAAGGAGCACCAAAAATCACCATCGAAGGACCACCAAAAGTTATCATCAAAAGAGCACCAAAAGTCACCATCAAAGGAATACAAGAACCCATGCAAAATCCTATTTCACAAGATTATATTCCATCCCATGTTTATCAACCTCGTCCATCTAATGTTTATCCACCTCATCCATCCCATGTTTATCCACCTCATCCATCTCATCCACCTCATCCATTTCATGTTTTCCCACCTTTATAGCGCCTACGCAAAGTCAACCATGTTACTCACTTGACCTCGTTGATCCAAAGAATGATATCATAGATCCCCATTTATGTCAAGATGAAATAACTCCTTGTGATACCATTCCATATCATGATCATATCCTTAATTCCATTAAATAAGTTCTTCTAGATAACCATGACATCCAAGATAAACCTATCTTTGATAAAGATCCTACCATTGATCAAGAAATAAAAAATGATCCCCTTTCATATCAAGATAAATCCATCCATTCCATACTACCTCATGATTCAAGTCTCTCAACTCCATTCCATAATCCTAGTCTATTGAATCTATTGAATGATCTTATACCATCTCATAATCTTACCATATCCAACCCATTCAATGATCCTAGCATATCCACCACATATCACAATCCTCTCATACCACCTCCATGGCATGACCCTAGTCCATCACAAGTAATAATCTTTCCATCCATTAACCCATCTAATGATACCCCTCCCAATCAAGATCAAGATGTCCAATCCAAGTTCCATCATGTGATCCCCTTCCATCTCATGATCCCTGTCTAAATCATGATCAAAGTCTAACTAATATTCCATGCAATAATCCCCTTCCTCTAAGTTGAGATCAAAGCATCCCTTCATCTCCATGTCATGATCCCATTCCATATCATAACCAAGAGAAAAATATACCATCCATCACACCCCTTGATCCTACCTTAAGTCAAGATCAAAGCACCCCTTCATCTTCATGTCATGATCCTAATCCTCCACAAGATCCCATCACCCATATCCAAGATACCCATGAATTCCCTACTTATCAATTGGGTTCCTCAACTTTTATCCAAGATGGTCTACTCCAAGATCCTATCATTCCTTCCATACCATACCATCCTAAAAATGGACTCACATCTTGTTTACAAAACAACAAGTATCCCATTGGAAAAAGGATTTGTCAAGAAAAGCATTATCAAGGCAAAGGGTTATGCCTACATGAGCAAGGTATATTAGAACCCATCCAAATCCAAGAAAATCCTAATTATCGCGTCCTTGGCTACAAGTCTCTAGACATTGGTACTCCTTCCATTTATCCTAAATCCTAAATCCTACCATCTAAATCCAAACATTCATATTCTCCATCCTCAAAATCTAGTTTGGGTTCTTATATTTGAAAACCCAAGCTTTCATCCCATCCATCCATCTTGGGTCCTTATGTCCCAAAACCAAGTCCTCCATCCCTTCCATCCATTTTGGGTCCCTATGTTCCAAAATAAAGTCCTTCATCCCCTCCATCCATCTTAGGCTCTTACATTCCACCTCCTAGCATTCCTACTATAAATTCCCATTATCCTATTTATCCATCACTTCATATCCCTATTCAAGATCTACAAAGGCACACAACCTTGAACCTTTTCCAACATAATTACACCAACCCAACATAATACATCCACATCATTAAAATTCATCCACCAATCCCATTGGTCTTGGAAGAAATTTGGATGCTAAAACTCAAATGCATAAAGTCAAAAATCCAAAAAATTTAAAGGATCAACATGTCCCATCAAAAAGACATGGAAAAAAAAAAAGTATGATCCAAAATCAAAAAGCTAAATCCCAAAGGCCACAAAGGCTCATAAATCAAAAATAAAATCCAAAAACCATTTAGATTCCAAAAATACTCATAGAATGAATGCATTCCAAAGAAAAATCAAAATTGGCATAAAAAATTGCTTATCCAAAAGCTCCATCCAATTATACATCCTCCACCCCATCTAATAATCCTTTATCATCTCCATCCATTTTGGGTCCTTATATCCCAAAATCTACACCCACTCCTCCATCTAAACCTCAAAATACAAAAGCCACTTCTCTTCCACAACTCCACCACCCTTCAAGGTGTGTGCCAATGATGATCTTTCCAACATTTCCATCCACTCATCCACAAGTCTTCCACCAACCCATCCATTATCCAACATCCATCTTTCATCCTTCCATCCCTCTTATCCAATCATTTTCTTAAATCCATATCCCTCACCATCTTACCATCCATTTCATCACCCTTACCATCATTCTACCAAAATTTATGAGCATGCCTCCAATTTTCCATGATCTAATGGAGCACATCTTCAAGGGATACCATCCATGAAACTAGATTCTTGATTCCTCCCTTCATCTCCCTACCATGCATCCCCAATCTTCCAAATCCACTTACCCATATCCTTATCCTTCTCCATCCGTCCTATTCTCAAAAAAATGAAAAAAATGAAAAAATGAAAAATAGTAAAGATAAATCATTTTTCCAATGGTGAAACCACTTGTTGTGGCACCTTGGATAGGTACCATGATGAAAACTTGGAAATTATGCATCATGTGTAATCCATTTCCCTCTTGCACTTTACACTTGAGGAAAATTTTCATTCATTCTATCCTACCTGCCAAACCTTCCTTTATCCATCATTTCCTATTCATTATCCTATCTAAATCCATCCCCCCATTTTCTCTCCTTTGATCTTGACAAGGCTAAGGATCTTCATATACATCATGCACTATATCCTTCCATCCTTATCCTATGCATATCATTCATTCCATGTCCCTCATCCTATCCAAATCCATCTTCCCTTCCCATCTTTGATCTTGATGAAGAGCCTAGGGGTTAAATATCTATTCATCCATATCCTATACACTTGATATTGATCATCCTATCCATATCCTCTATCCTCATATCCTATCTCATTCCTCCCTCTCTTTTCACCTGTGATCTTGATAATTCAAAGGGAAAAATATACATGCATGCTTTGGAAAATGCAAGCCTTACTTACTCTACCATTCATTTTCTTTATGCACTATCCTTACATATCATACATCACTTATCATCTTTCATTCATGATTGCACTACCTTTAGTGTGAGGCATCTCAACACTTTGAAACTAGTCCTTGGAGCTCCATCTTCCTATCCTCCATCCATCATCATACTATATCTCATCACTATATCTCCTATCACCTTCCATTATCCAAAGTCCTCTCTCCTATCCATAGAATTCCTCCATCCTTCCATCCTTTACCATGTCTTGGTTCTCCCTTATCATTAGATCTCATTCAATCTTCCATCCAATCTTATCATATCCAATCCATTTATCCTCTATCCTTCCAATCCAACCATTCCCCAACAATCTCAATCTATTACATCAAAATTCAATCAATCCTAATCCATGTAATCTAATCTTACAGTCTAGTGCACCATCCATAAGCAATCCATGATTCCAATCCAAATTAGTTGATAATCTATTGATCCAATTGAATCCATTATCATCATAGGGATATGCCCTTCCTAATCCTCACATTGTTTCGGGATGTGTACTTCCCACATAAAACAACGTCATCATCATAATCAATTAATCTATCAATCTATACTAGATTTGATCTTTTGAGGTTTTCATGCATTATTGGTTTGATTTAAGTTATTTTATGCACATTTATATTTCTATCCATTTTACATGCATACACCTAGTGTAGTGTAGGAAAATGCATACCCTTGCATTTTCACACTTGTTTGGGCCCGCCTTGCTTTGTTTATCCTTATTTATGTCTTATTTGGTCCTATTTTTCATCCACGGGCCTAATAAACTATATCTTTTTTTTGGCTAATCCTAAAAAAAATCAAAGGGGAAATGATAATTTAATGATTCTAGCTGTGTGTCCTTGATTTTTGGGTCGGGACTAAGATGCCACCTAGGGAATTTTTGTCCCCCAAAGGTATTGGGACCCTTATTTCAATTGCACCTTAAATGGGCCTCTTTTTGGAGTTTGTGTCACGAGTTTCATGTCTCAGGACTGAGACACCACCTAGGGAATCTTAGTTCCCTTTAAGGAATTTTTGGGATTTAATTTCAAATCATGGAAAGATTTAGCCTCCTTTAATTAATGAATTCATATTTTGGCTTGTTTTGGTGTAATTTTGGGATATTAAGCATGAAAAATTATAAATAAAAGGTTCCTTCTCTCATTTTATCATAACAAGATATTCAAGCAATCTAAGCATCCAAGCATTCAAGTACTCAAGCATTCAAGAGAAATTCATCAATAATTTGGAGCCATCATCAAAATTCACGCATCATATCAAAGATCTTATTGCATCATGTTTTTTTTTGAACTAGCATTTGTGATGTATGGTTTTGATTCAAGAAAGCAATTCAAGTCAAGATATATCAAGCATTCAAGCATTCTAAGATCTACATTCAAGCTAGCAATTTCACACAAGTTTGTAGATTTCATAAAAAGGGTTTGGTAAGTTGCAATATAGCACTTTGTTCATTCATCATTTCCCTTAATTATTCTATTTCATTCCAAGGTTTAATTACCAACAAGGGTTTTGGCCAAGGAAATCCCCCATTTACTAACAATCAACAAGTTTTTCCTTTCTTGTGTGTTTGTGATTGCAAATTTAGGTTGAAGACTTGAAGATCATTTGAAGTGAAAATTTGCAAAGTTGTATTGCAAAATTGTCATCTTCATAGAAAATTACCTATAGGTCAAATCTAGAAGTTTCAGGACCTAAGATTAGAGAAGAAGGAAGTGTAGACATCAAGCCTTAGGACCACATTCAGAGATTCCAAAAATTAAGATCAGGACTAAGATGGTAGTAAGGGCATCATAGTCCTCCGAGTGGAATTTTGTAGAGATTCTTTTGGATCATGTTCTGGCATCCAAAGATTCTGCATTTTCCCTAAAAAATAACAATGGGACTAATAAGACAATAAGAGCTTCTTAGGCCTCCATAGCACATTTTGATAGATTCTTTGCATTTCCATACTTCCCAAGTACAGATATCCTAACTTGCCATGTCATTATTTCATCATTTGCACTCATCATTTAGCTTACATTATTAGGTTTTGTGAGTTGAATGTTTACTTGTCTTTTCCAAGATTTTTCTTGGTGTTGAACCCCTCAAAGCTTAAAGAACCCCTTCCTAGGTATTCCTTGTTGAGAATTGACTCACCTTTGAGGTTGATAGTCAATCCAATTTGTATTCCTAGGACATACTTGAATGATAATTGGATAAAATTGGTGTTCTATGACCTAGGTTATAAAGCATCCATTTCCCCATTATTCATTTTGTTGAACCTGATATTTTTGAGCATTCAATTTCTAATTTGGAGTCCATTAAAGTCCTAGATCTAGGTTGCATTCATTCTTGCATTACATCTTCCATTAGTAAAAGTGCATCTAGGGTTTCTCATACTTAGTGAAAGTGAATCTATGGTTTCTCATATTTGCATTAGTGAAAGTGCATATAGGTTGCAATTTTTCTTTCTTACGTCATTTTATCTCATTGAAAAACTAAAAAGTGCATTGCCAATCATCCTAATTTCATTTAGAAATATGGTTATTGCATTCAAAAGTGATAAAAAATGCATTCAACTTTGCATCCAATTGCTTGTCACTAGTTACTTTTTCTTGCATTCATTTTCCTAGTTTTATGTTTCTAAACATCAGGTCCCTGGGTAGGCAACCTAGGAATGTTGTTAACAACTCAAAATTTGTTGTTTTCTGACAAATACCTCTACTAGGACAAAAAATCCCTTCTTGGAATCTTAATCCCTCTCAGGGTTTTTCGCTTAGAATCATGTTTATGTTGTTTGCTTTCTATTTCAATTTCTAGAACCTCAAAATATCACCAGTGGGAACAAGACACCCTTACTTGTGTCTTAGTCCCTGTTGACTTTAACTTTGCAATTTTCAAGATTTGAAACTACTTTTCTATGCTTCTATTTTCTATGATTGGTTATCTATTTCAGTGGGTTGACTTTCTGTTCCATGCATTTTACTAAATCTAGCTTAAAGTGTTTCACTTCATGCATTTCTTCATTCCAAATTTGTATTTACAACATTTCATCTTTCAGGTTGTTGCATAACGTAATCAAAAAATTACCTTGTTTCAAATCTGAAAATTGCATTTAAACATTTCACTTTAGGTCATAGAATTGCACTTTATTTAATTTTCCATGATAACATGTTTTCTTTCAAGAGATGTGGCTTTGATATCGCTAAAAATGGATTTCATAAGTACAACATACCCTCTTATGAGTTCAATTTAGAGTACAACAATGATGTCAATAAGAAACATGTTAGTCATCCTTCTACTATCTTTCATAGTTATGAGAACATCTTAGAGCAAAAGGAACAAAAATTTGACATAATCCTTAATATTACATTACCTATTGGTGAAGATGATATAATACAAGAAGATACAAGCATAGACAATCATGAAAACGATAATTGTTCTTATCCTGATGCCTCTCCTACTAGAGACAAAGGTATCTTGGTGAAAGAAGACACAATCATTGCAGATCATGAGAGTCTTGGTTGTCTCTCTCCTCCCCCCCTTGGAAAGATAGCGTAACGCAAGAAGATGAGATCATTTGCACCACTTTTCTTACCCTAGATCCATCTCTCAACACCTACCCTGACTACAAGAAGGCTTTAGTAAAAGAGGATACAATCATGAATGATCATGAAAATCACATTTGTGAGGAGGAAATGGTGATCAAAAGTGATAACCTTATCTCTCTCCTTCCTAATGTCTAGCATTTGCAAAGACCTATTTGAACAAAATAATTTAACTATTTGTAACCATGAAAACCATAGTAGTCCTTCTCTTGATGCTTCCCCTATTAGTGATGAAGTTAATTTACATGACATAATAATGGAGAGTGGTGAACCTTTTGTTTTCCTCTCTCCTAAAAGCTCTCCTACTAGGGTAGAAGTTATGGCACAAGAAAATGAGACCCTAGAAAATAAAAATGAAATCACTAGCAATCAAGATGATCACATATATATACTTCTCCTAATATCTCTCCTAGTTGTGATGAAGATATTGTAGTGTTAGAAGATCAAAGATATGAGAGTCACAAGAATCCTATTTTCCTCTCTCCCTCTAGAGAAAAAAATATTAAACAAGAGAATTCCATTGATCATTCCCCTACTTTTGATGAAGTCATTTTGGAAAAACCAATCCTTGAATATCAAGAACTTTTGGTTTGTAGTTCTAGTAAAAACTCTCCTACTAGGGAAGATATCATAGTGCAAGAAAATGAGAACATTGACAACAATAATTCCTTAGATGAAGATGATGAAGTGACATTAGAATCCCCTTCACTAAGACATCATGAAAGGTCTTCTAAGGTTATGCACATTAGATATCCCTTCGAGTACTCTCCCAAGCCTAAACTTATCATTTATCCACCTTCTCAAAAACCACAAGTTCAAAACAAACCCGTCCTTATCCTTGAACCACCTAAGAACAATGTTTCACAAAAACTAAGTTACAATACCTTTGCTCATACATACAACACTAGGAACAATCCGCAACCAAGAAAAAAAACTTCAACATCCTTCCCATTACCTAATCATATCTTTCCAGGGCCCCCTCATTTTCCTTCACAAAGTTGAAAAGAGTATGATCTTGTTGAACAACTTAAGAGTACTCCTGCAAAGATATCCCTATGGGACCTAATTCATAATTCACCTAATTATCACACTAAGCTTCAAATAGCCTTGCAACAAGTTGTGGTTCCCTCTAGTGCAAATCCAAATTACATAGCAGCCATGATTCAAGGAATAAATGCTAGATTTATTTTCCACCAAAGTGAGCTCCCTCCTTTGGAAGTGCAAAAATAAAATGATGCTTTCATGATCATAGATCAATACAATAGTAAAGGGATAAATCAAACCCTTGTTGACAATGGCTCTGCACTTAATGTGTGTAGTGTAAACATTTTGAATAGGTTGGGTGTGGATAAATCAAAAATTCAACCTTATTCTTTATCTATTAAGGGATTTGAAAATGTAGGAAAGCAACTGATTGGAGTGATACTTTACCTATTAAAGTTGGAAAGGCCACATTAGAAACACTGATCCATGTTATGCCTCACGATCTTGCATACAATCTCCTTTTAGGTAGATCACATATTCATGCAATTAATGGGGTGCCTTCTAGTCTTCATCATAAAATGAAGTATATATTTACCACAACAAAGTGTACACACTCAAATTTGATCCTAAACCATATAGTTGTTTGAAAATTAAGAAAGGTAAAGAGAATCCTTTAAAAACATTGACACCAAACACATAAGTAGAAGCCGTGCAACAAAAAGACAAAGAAATAAACATTAAGAAAATCACGAAGCTATTAGAAGATGATTGCAGTTCCTTGGATTTTAAACCTACATTCATGGGAGTATACAAGATCATAAACAAAGATTCAGACGAGGGAAAAGAAAAAGTGGTAAGGTCAACACAAAATTCTGAAGATCATTCAAAAGCATCCACCTCAATCACTTTAGAAGAAAATAAAATTACACAACAAACTTTGATGAACTTAATCATGTACAACCACCAAATCCTAAAGAGATGAAGAAACTTTATGGAAAAGGTTATGAAATGATGAAACAACTTGGTTATAGTGGAAAAGGATGTGGTACTAGAGAACAAGGTATTTGTGTCCCTATAGAGCATAACATGCAAGGAATAACTCGTGGTCTTGGTTATTGTCCTTTCATAGAAATCAACTCATCAAACAAGCCCTCAACACTCTTAAAGGACTCCTCTAAGCCAACTCCCTCCAAGAACATGAAAGAAATTTTATTAAACAAGACTTCATTTTGTGCCTATCATAGAGTTCATGGTCATTCTACTAATGAATGTAATGCTTTGAGTAGTATAGTCCAACATCTTAAGTAGTTTGGTGCTCTTCCTTATGTGGGGACACCTAATTCCTATAATTGATACTAATTTTTCACTCTAGCATGCATCTCATCAATAATTTCAGCTCACCCTTTCCCTGCACTAAGTGGGGGCAAGGGGTTAGATATCCTTGTCCTCGTATGTCACCTATTGTTGCCTCTTTTGGATATTTGACCACCTTTCATGTATATATAAGAGCAAGCTTGGGATGTGTATGACATGCCTTAAGTTGGATCACATGTGACGTACTAAGAAACCATTCCATATTATTACATGGCATAGCTTATTGGAAACATATGACTTGGTATAGGGCTTTCCAAATAAGCTCTCATGTCTTAATCCACTTTAAAGCAATTTCTCATGGAAATGGTGTTAGCGACCACTTTAAAGTGGGGGCATACATTGACACTCATGTTTCAATGTGTGATTTTTGTTTTTGTTGTGATGCATTATTGTCTTGGTGGTGTCATTGGGTTTGATTTCCTCTAAGAGCATGATATTTCTTTGACTTTTCCTCTCTTGGAGACATTAAGAACAATATTCCCTAAGATGAGACCTTGCATGAACTAAGCAAAATCCCTTTGAACATCCCTCTTTCTTGTTGCATTTTCCTTTTGTACCTTATTAAAGACATGGAGGTATGGCTTTGATATGGTCCCTTTGGGCTCACCTAGTGAACATCACTAACCCTTGCGAGTGTGCATTTTATTCCTTTTGTCCTTATCATAGTCATGGGGGTATGAATTTGATAAGGACCTCTTGGGGCTCACCTAGTGGACAACTAGCTTCACTAGTCCTTGTGAGCATTTGTTTTCTTTGCATAGTGGACAACACATTCCACTTGTAAACCTTTTTTGGAAAAACATCCTAGACACGTTCCATAATGTGTTGGATGGATAATCGAAGCTTGATCTACTACATTTTTATTTTCTTTTTCCTTTTTCCTTTTTTTTTATCTTTGATTGTCCATGTTTGTGATCTGGTTATGGATTCATATATCATCTACAAGTGTGTTCCTTTGTGCTTATGTTGGTTGTCATAGGATCTTGATCTTAGTGGCTTCATCACCCTCTTAATTTTTTTCATCCTATCTTACTAGCCTTTATACATTGGAACCCCTCTTGATTGCGCGGTTGGCTACTTTAGTGTGATTTTGAAGCAAGTTCATCCTATCACTAAGGTGGGGGCTAAATGTAGTGTAGGAAAATGCATACCCTTGCATTTTAACACTTTTTTGGGCCTGCCTTGATTTGTTTAAATCCTTATTTATGTCTTAATTGGTCCTATTTTGCATTGACAAGCCTAATAAACTATATCATTTTTTGGCTAATCCCAACAAACATCAAAGTGGAAATGATAATTTAATGATTCTAGCTGTGTCCATGATTTTTGGGTTAGGACTAAGACACCACCTAGGGATTCTTTGTCCCCCAATTATCTTGGGACCCTTATTTCAAGTGCACCTTAAATGGGCCCCTTTTTGGAGTTTGTGCCTTGAGATTCATGCCTAGAGACTAAGATTCCACCTAGGGCATTATAGTCCCTCTTAAGGTATTTTTGGGATTTAATTTCAAATCTTAGCAGGATTTAGCCTCCTTTAATTAATGAATTCATATGCCAGCTTGTTGTGGTGTAAATTCGGGCTATTAAGCATGTATAAGTATAAATATAAGGTTCCTTACCTCATTTTCTCATAATAAGATATTCAAGAAATCTAAGCATCCAAGCATTCAAGTATTCAACCATTCAAGAGAAATTCATCAAGCATTTGGAGCCATAATCAAAATTCAAGCATCATATCAAAGATATTATTGCATCATGTGTGTTATTAAGCTAACATTTGTGATGTAGGGTTTTGATTCAAGCAAGCAATTCAAGTCAAGATCTACCAATCATTCAAGCATTCCAAGATCTACATTCAAGCTAGCCATTTCACACATGTTTGTAGATTTCACAAGGGTTTGGTGAGTTGCAATATAGCACTTTGTTCATTCATCATTTCCCTTCATTCTTCTATTTCATTCCAAGGTTTAATTACCAATAAGGGGTTTGACCAAGGCAAACCCCCATTTAATAACAATCAACAAGTTTTTCCTATCTTGTGTGTTTTTTATTGCAGATTTAGATAGAAGAATTGAAGATCATTTGAAGTGAAAAGTTGCAAAGTTGCATTGCAAAGTTTTCATCTTCACGGAAACTCACCTATAGGTCAGATCCAAAAGTTTCAGGACCCAAGATCAGAGAAGAAGGAAGTGTAGACATCAAGCCTCAGAAATACATTCAGAGATTCCAAAAATTCAGATTGAGATTAAGACAATAGTAAGGGTGTCTTAGTCCTCCTAGTGGAATTTTCTAGTGATTCTTATAGATCGTATTCCAGCATCCAAAGATTTTGCATCTGCCCCAAAAAATAGTAGCAAGACTAATAATACAGTAAGGGTGTCTTACTCCTCCATAGCACATTTTGATAGTTTGTTTGCATTTCCAAAATCCTCATCACATTTCCAGACTTCGCAAGTAAACATATCCTAACTTGTGGCATTATTTCATCATTTGCACTCATCATTTACCTTAGACTATTAGGTTTTGTGAGTTGAATGTTTATTAGTATTTTCCAAGCTTTTACTTGGTGGTGAACCCCTTAAAGCTTAAATAACTCCTTCCTAGGTCTTCCTTGTTGAGAATTGACTCACCTTTGAGGTTTATATTCAATCCAATTTGGATTCCTAGGACATACTTGAATGATAATTGGAGAAAAGTGGTGTTCTATGACCTAGGTTATAAAGCATCCATTTCCCCATTATTCACCTAGAAACCTTAAGAAACTCTATTTTAAATAACCACCAAGTTAGATAACCTACCAACACAAAGAATTAGAGGGATGAAAGCCTATAAAAAGGCACTAATGATTAGAAAAACCTAGAAGATACCGTAATTGTTCAATCTAAATGCATGTAAAATGAAAGTGCAATATTAGGTGATGGAGGCACAACTATATGAACCATAAGTGCCACTTTATGCTACAAAGGCACCTTTTAGAAATTTGAAACCCAAAAATAAATTGTACATAAAATAACTTCAACACAATTAACCAAAAAATGTTAAAACAAGAATGTGAGTCCCATTGAGCATACCAAACTAAAGACATGGTATGTGTGTTGGGATTAAGGTGTCTCAACCTTAGCAAGTCCCATGATTAATTTTTTAATTATTTTCCCATAATTTTCTAAATTTATTTATTAAATGCAATAATAATTGTTTTCAAATTGCAAAGGCACTTTGTGGGATCCAACAAAGAGTTGGCATCCTACATGTAAGGTGTGAAGAGAAAATTTTTGATACTTGTTACATGGGTGCTCAATTGGGAAGTAGCAAAGATTAAAAACTCTAGCATGTGAGGTTTCTTATTTTTTTGGAGTTGCAAGCCTTGCATGTGCTTAATTTTTTTTGCATATTTTTGCATGTACATGCATGTTTGACAATTTATTAATTGGATCACTTGGGACTCATGTATGTTATCGATTTCAGTTTGCATGCATACAAAAACTAAAAGATTAACACATTGAAATGCTTAACACCCATGTATGAGAACTATATATTGATTCCTTAGTGCATTTGTTGTATGAGATGAGAGATTGCAATATCTATATATCATTATGTTATCAGATTCATTCTAGAACTTGTATCACAATGAATCAACGCCTGAAAGATCATAGACTCTGAATATTGTTTGTAATATATTTTTATTGTAATACAATTGATCTATTCTTTGGTGTGGGTTATTTCCTGAAAGTTTTTTCCCACATAAAATTTGTGTGTTGTGGTTTATCTATTTAAGTCTAAAATAACTTAATGAATGTTTTATCTTGAATATTAATTGTAAAAGTTTAAAGGAATTGAAAAAATGTTTTGAAACCCTCTTTTGATTGATTTGCATTAGGGAAGCATTCCATACTCAACTTTCCATTCAATTGGAATTAGAACCTAGCCAATTTTGTTATCCTTGTTGGGTTTGAATAGTTTTTGTGCTTATCTAGATTCAATGGGAGCTCTTACAAAGATATATTTTTAATCTTGTTACTATTTTAAGATGGCAAGCACATCCATAAGAATAGATATGGAGAAATTTAATGGTAAAAATTTTGAGTTGTGGAATATAAAAATAGAGGATATACACGTAGATAGAGATCTATGGGTTGCAATGTCCAGTACAAAACTAGAGGCAACCTCACAAACTAATTGGAATCTAGTGGATTAGAAATATAAGTGTCTAATAAGAATTTTCTTAGCCTATTCTATGCCCTTGAATGTCCACGAGGAGAAGACTAGAAATAGTCTTTGGAAGAAGGTTAGTGACATTTATCAAGGGAACTTAGGGAAGTCCTTGGTAAATAAGTTATTCCTGAGAAATAAACTATATTGTCGAAGAATGGAGAGGGAATAGTTGTTGATCACCACAATTCATTTAATATGTTTGTTGCTTAATTAGGTTTTTTTGGTGTGAAGATTGATGATGAGGACTGTTGCATGTTATTGCTATGTTCTTTGTCAAACTCATGGGACCACCTAGTGATGGATATTGGAAGTAAAAAAACCACTTTCAAGATGGAATATGTGGTTTCTTTTCTATTGTCTAAAGAAATGCAAAGGAAATATTTTGATATGGTCAAGGATTCCTTGTTTGTTCATGGTATATTGAAGGAGAAAGGAAAGAAAAATGACATCTTAGAGTCTTTGGTTTTGAGGCATATGCTCATGTTCCTGATGTGAAGAGATATAAGTTGGAGAAAAAGGTAGTGAAGTGTATCTTCATCAGCTATGGTGTTGGTGTGAAAGGTTACAAGCTTTGGGATCCAATTATAGAGAAGGTGATTTATAGTAGAGGTTTTATCTTCCATGAGATCAACCCTTCTACAATTGATCTGCAACTAGAGAAGGAAGAGAAGAAGGAGGTAGTTCAAATTCCACCCACCCCTAAGAGAGATGAACTACACACTCATGTTCAACTTGATGATGACGAGAGCTCTAGCAACTCTAACAGCTCTAAAGATGAGAAAGATGTTGCATCACCGGTTGTGTTTATGGTTGTCCTTGATGACAAAATATCTAATCTTATGATTTATAATGGAACTTCTTTGATGTCTCTTGGCTATTACAGAAAGTTACTTGTTCTATTTAATTTCATGATGATGAGAATTCTGGTTCAAGTTATGAATGCTATCTCTTTGACTAACAGAGCTTGAAAGGTGGTTTCTTTTTAGAATGGTTCTCCTTGCATATCACTGTCTTTGGTTGTTTCTCTTTGAGCTTACCATTTTGGTGAGAATGTCCGTCACCCCTAATCCACTTTTGAAATGCTCCAATTGCTCATCAGCAAGCATACATTTTGTATGTCATGCTCTATTGTATTTAACATTTTGGTAGTCACAAGAAGATCTCTTTGTGTTATGGCGACGGGCAGAAGATCTTTCAAAGATGCTTTTTCAGCTTGGTATGTGGTCACATCGAGATTGGGTAAAATGTTACACCGACGATGGTGAATGGATGCATATCGGCAAGAGTCAAGGTTCTCGAAATAGGTCTCGGCCAAGTGTTTTTGTCTCACTGAAATAACTTCTGGGATTCACTTCGGCCTGACTTATTGGTTTCGGTGTGAAGTCATAACGAATGCGCTATGTCACACCGACCGCTGGTTTAAAAAAAAAAACATTGCATATTAGCATGAGTTTTTATTTCGAGGGAATGTCTTAACGAACACTTTGGTCTTACCGACTAATTCTTTTGAAGTGCTTTCGGTGAAAGTTTGGCATGGTATTAGTGAGTCAGTGTATAAAGTTTTGTTTCAGTTTGACAATGCTTTCGTCGAGAGGTCTCCCCGATATTGTTATGTTACAGCGACATCACTCAAGGGGTTTCTATCAAAGGCTCATCGGTGTGAGATTGTTACTGTCTTGGTGATCTAGGGTGAGCTCAGGATATTTCAGCAAAACAAGGGGCAGTCTATATAGCATCTCCCTGACTTCGTATTGTCTCAGCGACATGGGATGAAAGGATGACTCTCGGAAAAACATTGTGAAGTCTGCAAGAGGTCTCTCCGATATTGTTTAGTCATAGCAATAGTGAATGAATCTAAAGGGCATCTCGGTGAGAAGTTTCCTCATGTCTCAGCGAAAGAATAATATACTAAGGAAGTCCATCGGCGTAGCATGTTGTATTCATTATGACTTCTCCTGACTCTGATGGATCTTGGTGAAAGCGACAACCATAAGGTTTTCTAGCAACATTAAAGTTGCCTACGGCATAATGTGTCATCGATTGAATTGAAAGGTTGTTAGGGAAAACATTTTGAGCTTATTCTTTTTGCTGGGTATCGAACCCTAGCCTGGCCTCCATCATGAATGTTTATGTTTCTATTGTTGCTGACTGTAACGGTTTCTACAGAGGTTTATGGAAGGTTTGTCTGATGCGCCTCTCTAGCTAGAGGCTCCACAGTGGTTGATGGAGCCATGGGAGTTACAGATTTTTCTGAGAAATGATCTCACAAGTTTCAAAAGCTGGGTGAAACAGCTCTTGTTTTGGTTGGTTGTCCTGCCGTTACTTCTGAAGACTGTTACTTTTCTGGCATTTATAAATAGAAGTAGAAAACTATGTTTTATGTTCGACTGTTGATTTAATTCTGAGTTTATCAATTTCTTGGCTGTATGAAATTGTATGGATAAACTCTGCAATAAAAGAGGTAGAGACTTTGTAAATTTCTTGTCCATGTAGTATTTTGGGGATTCAGTTATTGAATCTTTAAGGTACTCTGTAGATGAGAAAATAGAGAGATATGTGCTTAACTGAAAACAGAGAAATCCTTTGAATCATTATTATTGTTCAAAATATAATTTGAGGGGTTGGAACTCCTTGAGATAGACATCTCTAAATGAGGGGTTGGTGCTCCTTGAGTGGGTGCTCAAAAATCAGCCTAGAAGGCATTTGTGAACAATTGATTAAAAGATTAAGCCTGGAAGGCATTTAGGGAGTGGTTTTTATACCCCAAGAGGGTTTTCCACTCTGCAAAATTTTGTGTCTCTTTGTTCTTCTATGTTCTCTCTACTTTACTATGCTGTTGTTGTTTCAATTCACTATTGAGTCAATATTTTTCTCAATTCTGTTTATGAATGATTACATTCAACTCATGAATGCTTTAATTAGAGTGATATTGAGATCAAATCTGAGCTGTGTGTTTGAATATTTGAAAAATTGGTCATATTGTTAGGCGATGAGATTCCTCCCCTCACCAGTGTCATTTAACTCAACAAAAGAACCTCAACCTCAGTAGTTGAGGAGGTCTACATAAGAAAGATAACAACCAGATAGATTTGGGTATTCTATGTCACAATCTAGTTGTATATTTTCTTTGATTGCTAACACTGATGAGCCAAGGATAGTTAGAGAGGATATAGGTATGCATAATGCATATTCCTAGATGGAAGCCATGAATGAAGAGATGATTGCATTAAAAAAAATGTTATATGAGATTTGGTACCTTTTCTTGAAGGAAAAAACTTGTTGGATGTAAATGGGTTTTCAAGAAGAAAATGGGTCTTAATGGTAGCGTTGAGAAGCATAATGCAAGGTTAGTCATGAAAGGATATTCTTAGGTGGAGAGAATAGATTATGGGGAGATTTTGTCTCTTGTAGCTAAGTTAACATCCATTTGATTCTTGTTATCACTTGTAGTAGATTATGACTTTGAAGTCGAGCAAATGGATGTGAAGAAAATTTTCCTTCTTCTTGACTAAGGAAATTTATATGTCACAACCAAAGCATTTCATTGTGAAAGGAAAAGAAAATATAGTGTGCAAGTTGAGAAAATCTTGGTATGGTTTGAAATAATCTCATAGGATGTGGTACTAGAAATTCAACACCTATGTGTTGTCCTTGGGATTTTTGAGATATAAATTTGACCATTGTGTTGATTACAATTTTGATAATGTTCACATTCACATTATTGTTTTGTATGTGGGTGACATGTTGTTCATTGGGAATGACAAACACATGATTTCATATTTGAAGTCTCAGTTATCAGCATAGTTTGAGATGAATGATCTTGGTGCAATGATGTGTATTCTAGGGATTGAGATTAGAAGAGATAGAGCTAACAATTTTTTTTGTCTTAGCTATAGAGAGTATGTGAAATATATGTTGGAGAGATTTAGCATGACCACTTGTAGACAGTTAGTTCCTCTTGTTATGTAGGGGATAAATATTTTTGTGGAGGATTGTCCAAAATCTCCTACCAAGATGGGGGGCATGACCAAAGTTCCTTATGTGAGTGTTGTTGGCAGTTTGATGTATGCTATGGCCTATACGAGGCTATATATTAACCAAGCAGTGGGAGTCCTTATTCAATTTATGGCTAATCCTAGATGAGTAAATTGGGATGCGGTGAAGAGAGTGTTCAGGTACTTCCAAGTATTCTCTATGTTTTCATGGTTATCATAATAGACCTCAACATTTAGTGAGAATTCATGGATATGTCGATTCTGATTGGGTGGGTGACATTGACAATAGAAGATCCACTAGTGGATATGTTTTCATGATGTTTGGTGGTGAATAAGTTGGATGAGTAAGCAACAAGATGTAGTCTCTTTTTCCTAACTAAGGTAGAGTACATGAAAGCTACTCATTCTTGTAAAGTTTCCATTTTTCTTAAAATACTATGTTCAAAATTTTTTTTTGATGTAGGAAAGATTACTATTTGTTGTGATAGCCAGAGTGCTATATGTTTAGCAAAAACTCCTACTCTTCATGCTAGAATAAAGCATATAGAGGTATAGTTTCATTTTTTTCATGATATGGTGGAAGATGGAAAGGTGAACTTTAAAAAGGTGGACACTTTGGTGAATTTTGTAGATAGGCTGACAAAGCCACTAAGCACAAATAATTTCAGATGTTGTGCTAGTTCTATGGGCCTTTAGTGCGAGGCATGAGCTTTCAAAGAGTTGTTCAAGAACCAGGAGAGTGCAGGGGTTAGGAGGGCTTTCCAAACAAATCAAAGCATTAATTATGATGTATTGAAGCCTATAATGGCATTTGAGATGAATAAGTGTAATGAGGGTGTTAAAAGTTTCAAGGTTCCTGATAAGGAATTTGGATTAAAAATGCAATGTAAGGGAAAATTAGGTTCTAGGGGTTTTTATTAATGATATTATGCTTTAAGTAGGTCAAATAAACTTGGATAGTGAATATCCAATAGTTTTAAGAGGGTGGGTGTTAATAAAATTCAAATTTGCAATTTCAAATTTTCAAATTTTAGTTTAGGCGGGAAAAGGAGTTTTAGGTGTTTTAGAGGTAATTATGCAATGTAATTAATCCAAATCAGTTGGATCAGTTGGGGAATGAGTTTATAACCCTAAAATAATCATTTTTACGGAGGTTAGGTGGTTGGTGAAGGCATTGTACGAACTGTTCTCAGAAAATACAAAAAAAAATTCTGTTTTCTTGCAATTTTCTGTGTTTTTTTGATGAACCATTGAATCTTATTGAAGTTTTCTGCATTTGGATGCTTTGGTAATTTGTATTTAGATGTTTTAACACCAATCACACGCTCTGATAAAGGAAATAGATCAATTCTTGCACGTTTTTGCTGACTGTCCATAGGAAAAGTGCAGATTTTGCCCTGTTTTGAGAGTTTTTATGAAGGAATGATCCATTTCATAGAGTATAATGACTGAAAATCTATGAAATGGATCCAATATAACATGTATCATACAGATTTAACCAACTAATGTGCAGGAAGGAAGAATATCAGGGTGTACACCAAGTTGTCAAAGGGAAAAGTGCTTGAAGATGAAGGCTAGGGTGTAGCAGCAGAAGATCTGCCTTAATGAGGGGCATGTTTTCGAGTTTGGATCAACTAAATATGTTTTCCTAATGGTGTAGAGTCAATGAGAAATTTCTGGAAGTGATTGGAAGGTTAGTTTTCAAGAAGCCCTAGTTTTTGAGGCAAGTTGAGGAGGGGTTTGTGCTGGAGGATGTTATATGTGTCTTAGAGGTCTAAAAATTTGTATTCCTTGGTTTTGGGTCATTTTAGGAGACTGCTGAAATTTTCATGATCAGGGGACAAATTTAAAGGGGGGTTTCTTTGTAAAAGTGGGCTAATTAGGCCTAGTTTTTGAGGAGACAGCAGATTTTGGAAGGGTTTGTCTAAAACAAGTGATACCAAGGTTTGGATATGTTGTTTGTAATCACAAACCACACTTGAAACAGTCATTATATTTGGGGTTCCTTTGGAAAGTTTGAGTGCAAAGTCAAAAAATCACTGTAGGAGGCCTAGTTGGGCTAGTAGCCTAGTTAAGGTGAAAAATTGGTTTTGTGTCTAAGTCAGAGGGTTGGGATTTGAAATCATTCAAAACAAGTTTGTTTGGGTCTCTTAAGAGTTTTCCTAGGGTTTGGGTCCATAAGGAGGCAAATAAGTCATGAATGCAAAGTTGAGGCTTTATCTTCAAGTTGGTGTCTAGAGGAAAGGTTGTAGATGAACCATTAAAGTTTGATAATTTGGTGAGTTTCTTGCAAAGATCCCTGACCCTCTACATCAGAGTGGTATCAGAGCAGTGAGTAGGTCCTTTAGGGATTGGAGAAATAGCAATGGCACCAAAAAACCAATTAGCAAGAGAGTTGGAAGAGTTGAAGGAGATCTTGGAGAGGGAGAGAAGAGAAAGAAGGGAACAAGAAGCAGCAAGAGCAAGAGAAGAAAGACAATGGAGAAGAGAGAGAGACACTATGCAGGCAAGGATCAATAACCTTGAGAGGAGTAGGAGGAGAGAAGACCAAGAAGACCAAGAAAACAATGAAGAGGATGAAGAGCATGTGAGGGTAAATCAGGAACAGCAAGCTGATGATACAGAGGACCCTGAGGAAAGGAGGTTAGTGAGGTTATTGAAGGAAGTACAGGGTCATGGAGGGAAGAGTCACATAGACTTACCTATCTATCAAGGGAAGATGGATAGTGAAGAGGTATTGGGATGGCTTGATGCCATGGAAAACTACTTTGAATTTGAGGAGATGGATGAAGAAAGGAAAGTCAAGTTTGCTAAAACCAAGTTGAGAGGCACAGCATTGACATGGTGGACAAGTTTCCAGAATGATAGGATGGCTAGAGGATTGGCAAAGGTCTCTACATGGGCAAGAATGAAGAGTTTGGTCAAGGAGCAATTTTTACCATCTGATTATACCATTCATGTGAAAAGAATGAGGCAGAATTTAAAGCAAAAGGACTTGGATGTGATGTCCTATACTGAGCAATTTCACAAGCTTAGTATTAGAGGAGGATATGAGGAAGAAGATGAGAAGATAGCCAGGTACATCAATGGTTTAAGATACAATCTGCAAGATGAGATTGGTTTACAATTGCCAAGAACATTGGGAGAATGTTTTCAGTTGGCCATTAGAGCAGAAGAAAAGGTGAAAAGGAAGCAAGAAAGATCAAACAATGGTGGAAGAGGAGGTAGTTCAAACAGGGGCAGAGGTAATAGAGAGCAAGGACAAGGAAGTAATGATAAAAGCAGCAATGACAAGGGTAAAGAGATATTTTCTGATCAAAGAGGTGGGTACACTCCAAGAGGAGGAGGCAGATTTGGACAAGGTAGAGGACCATTCACAGGCAGATGTTTTAATTGCAATGAACTAGGGCATCCTTCCTTCAAGTGTCCTAAGTGGGAACACGCTGATAAAGGCAAAGAAAGGAGAGCTACCTTGGTGCAAGAAGAAGAAGATAAGAAGGAGGAACCAAAAACATTTATGGCAGACCCTGTGACTGATGGTGAGTTTCTCATGATCAAGCAAGGAGAAAGACTTCATCAAGAACCAAAGGTAACCATTTTCAAAACAAATTGTCTCATTCATGGTAAGATATGCAGGTTGCTTATAGATTCAGGGTCACATAGCAATTTAGTTTCAGTTGATATGGTAACCAAGCTAGGGATTGAAACTTTTGATCACCCTACGCCCTACAAGGCCACTTGGGTAACTCAAGGACAGCATGTAGAGATTGGTAAGAGAGCT
>VDFB02047505.1:0-21853 GCA_007258455.2 Sequoia sempervirens
TCCTCTAAGTCATTTTGCACATGGTGATTGAGAACACAATGAGTAAGAAGTTAAAGAGCATTGGATCATAGCACTACAAAATAGTCATGAGTTATGCAATGAACTTCACTATTCTTTTGATCACAAAGGAGATCAAGATAATAACTGGCATACTTATGTGCATAGAGAATGTTCATGGAGAGAAAACTTCCTTACAAAGCAATTACCACAGTAGAGTTTGAAGTGAATTGCACTTGCTATTTTATGTTGATATGGATATGTTCTAACCTGTAGTTAATTGTTGTAGCATAACAGATAGGCTAAATAGTTGTTCATATACCATTGTTTCAAATTCTAAATTGTTATACCTTATTCTAGGAGCAAAGCATAGGGGGATTCTATATATAAGACACCACTGTTTCAAATTCAAAATTGTTGGCTCTTTCACAAATTTTTGCTTCATTTCTTTGATCTAAGATAGCCTACTGTATAGAAGATGCTCTCAAAATCATAGTAAAATACTTTATTCTGGGAAGACTATTCATAATCTTCACATCATAATAATGAACAAAAGCATTAGTCATTAACCTAAACTTTGCAAGAGTTTCAACAAATTCTACTTTTGTACTCTCTTTTGCATTCTAATTTTTATTCCCAATTTCATCTAGGAAGAACTTCCTCATCCTATATATCTTGTTGTTAGCCATAACTTTACTAGGTTTCAAGGATAGATTCGAGTTTTTACCCAAGTAGTAATTGAAATTATTCAGAATTACCAGATACGATGTGTTGAAAATATCTTTGAAGTTATTTTGGGAAAGAGTTCCTAAGAGTATAAAACACAGTTTTGAATTAACCTTTTTACATGAATTCCATATCTTTGATTGGTTATTTCAAGCTTTATGGCCTTCATCAAGAACAAGCAAACCTGTGCTCTCTAAAATTAGTTTTACAATATGATTAGCCTCTTCATGAAGGCTCAGATTTGTCTCACAAGTCGGTGGCATAGAAGAAAAAGTGTACTTGTTATTGGCTACAATGTTTTTGTATACCTAACTTGTGAGACAAATGTGTGCTTTCTTGAAGAGGCTAAGCATATTGGAAAACTACTTTTAGTGAGCCCAGGTTTGCTCGTTCTTGATAGTCATCAAGCTCAAAATAGTCAATCAAATATATGGAATTCATGCAAAAAGGTTAATTCAAAACTATGTGTTATACTCTCAGGAACTCTTTTCCAAAATAACTTCAAAGAGATTTTCAACACTCTGTATCTGGTAAGGCTCAATTTTTTCAATTGTTTCTTTGGTAAAAACTCAAAGCTATCCTTGAAACTTGGCTAATAGAAATATCTATAGCCTGAGGAAGTTCTACATGGATGAAATTGGGAATGGAATTTAGAATGGAAAAGAGAGTGCAAAAGTAGAATTTGATGAAACTCTTCTGGATCAAGTTAATGACTGATGTATTCATTATTATGATGGGAAGATGCATTTATCCTTCTTAGGAATAAAGTTTTATATGTTGAGCATCTTCTATACAATAACTTTGTCTTAGATCAAATAAATGAAACAAATGATAATGAAAGAATAAATTTTAATTTGAAATAATCAGTGTATTATATATAGAATGTTGATCTAGAATAGATATAGAAGAATACAGATTAGAAACAATGCTACATGAACAACTATTTAGCCTATTTGTTCCACAACAATTAATTACAGGTTAGAACATATCCATTGTAGTGTAGAAAAATTTATCCCTTTACATTTTCACACTTGATATGGGAATAATTAATAACAAATTAGACTTAATGTCCCCTTGATCTAGTCCTCTGAGGTGTTGTACACATCCACATTAGGTCTTGGGCCCTTTTTAAGATAAATTAACTTAACTCTTCCTTAATTTAATGTTGTAAAAATGTATTTATTTACATCTTCACATTAAATTTGGGAGGCTTGTAAACTAAAGTGGACCTAATCTAGTGTTGTAATGTGTTTTACAAATGCACATGGGATTTAGGGACCTTCTAAGCTAATTTCACTCAATTTTTCCTTAATTTAGTGTTGTAAAGTGTGTTTATTTACACTCACATTGAATATTGGGCCCTATTGTATTTATGACATTCATATCATCATTAATAGGCCCCTATGACCCCATATTCTGCATCCCAAGGCATATCTTAACTAAAAACCTAACAAGATCAACATATAAGCCTAATTCTTTGACTCCCCAACACTTTAGGACTAAAAAAATCCCCTGTGGCACCCATTCACCACCTTGGAAAAATGAGTCCCATTTGGCCTATTTTTAAGGTTCTGAGTGGGAAAAGTGGGTTTTTAATTCAAATTTCTTCCATGTCGGCCTTTGGGATCAAATTAATGGTCATTTGAGTGCATTTCCTCTATAAAAAATCTTTCAAATCCTTATTTCACATAAGAAACATAAGCATCCATGTTATCAAGTCAAGCACTCAAGAGTTAAGCACTCCAAGTCTTCACAACATCATCAAGATAGGTTTCAAGATCATTTGTAAGGAATTCAAGGGAAAATTCTTCATCAATTGTTGCAACAATTCAAGATCCATCATCATTTCAATGGTAGCAAGTATCAAGCATGTTATTGAGCTAGTGTTGTGATGGAGCATTGAAGATCCAAGATCAAGCATTGTTCTACACCTATTGTCAAGATCAAGATCTACATCCTTCATGGCCATTTCATTTTGAGTTGAATATTTATAAGACATCATTTACAAGAAATCAGTCAAGGTGTCATTGTTCATGTTTCATGTTTCTTTTCCTTGTTTCATATTTTCATCATTTGGTTTAATTACCTAAAAGGGGTTTGACCAAGGAAAACCCCTATTCCCTAACAATCAACAAGTTTTTCTCTTCTAGACATGTGTGATTGCATATCTAGGTGTCTTGGAGTTTGAAAGATCATTAAAGATTAGGTTACAATATTTTTGGAGTTGCCTCCCCATTTTCAAGGTCATAATCTTCACTAAAAGATCATCTACAACCCTGAAATCAAAGTTTAAGATTCAGGAACCTAGAGAAACAGATTGAGCAGATTGAGAGGTGTAGATCAGAACCTTAAAGTTCCAAAAACTACAAACTGGAATCATTCATCACAAGTGGTGAATGAGTCCCACTGTAGGTGTTTTTCAGATATATTTGCATATTTAGATACCCTTTGTCTAAAACTTGCTTTTGTGCAAAAATTAGAACTGGGATTGATTATGGGGTATGTGTAGGATCATGATTGGCCAAAAAGTGGCAATATGATGGGTATTTGTAGGGTATGTGGCTGACGACTCTTTTTTACCCAAAATTGATGAAATGAAAAAGAGTTTTTAAAGGAGATTCTCAACTTTCCACCAATATAAATTATGCTTTACTTTGAATTTAATAAATTATTATTATTGATTTTCTACTTGAATTACGACTAAATTCCTAATTGATAGTCTGATTGAAAAACATCTATAGCTTTCAAAAGGTATCACATTTTTGGAATCCAAAACATGCATCACATTCTATGCTTCACATACTATAGGATTAAAAAAAGAAAAATTGAATTTCATGAAGTTTTGACCAAGTTAAGGTGGTCAGACATACGAGTTTTTATATTTTTTAAAAGTTGTAATAAAAAATTCATAATTAATTAAATTTACTATGAAAAAAATTACAAAAAAAATGCATCACATCCGAACATGAGTCCTCTACTTATGTCTAAAATATTATAAAAAAATATTATCATTTTATTGTGGTTAGGGTGGTCAGACAAACACCTACTTCTTATTTTTTCCCTGAAATTTAAGTACTACTACATTGAAATTTCAAATTTTGAACAATAGATATATTTTTTTTAAATAAACCTATTAGTTTAAAAACTACATTCAATTTGAGACAAATTCTATTCTTACATATATCTTTGAAATAATATAGATAACTTATTCAAATTTTTACGTCAAGTTGCCTAACTCTGATTTTTCTGAATTTTTTGCCACTTAAGGGCCTATTTTTTCCATGATGATCCTACACATACCCTATGCCAAAATGGCGAATGAGTCCCACTAGGTCAAAAAGTTAGAAATTTCCAGCATTTTAAGACTCCTTCCAATCATCTGCAAGTTTCCAGGTGCACACAATTCATCTCACAGCTTTTTTTTCTGCTTCATATGCATTTCTAAGTTATTTAATTCAAATTTGCATCATATTAGGGTTTTTTATTTCATCTTGCATGGCATTGTCTTTTCCAAGTTTTAACTTTGTGGTGAACTACTCATTAGCTTACTTTCATCCCTTAGGATAGTCCCATAGTAGATCTCTTGCCTCTATTCCATTCTTGGGGTGAAGATATCTAAGGCATCCTTGAATGTTAGTTGGAGAAAAGTGATGTTCTATGTCCAAAACCATAAATCATCCATCATTTTTCAACTAAACATTTTGGTGTACCTGCATTTAGAATACCTTCTTTACTAATTTGGAGTCCATTATCATCCTAGATCTAGCTTGCATTGACTTTGCATTGGGGTTTACATTAGTTAATTGGAATTCTAGGGTTTCAAATTTTTGCATTAGCGAAATTGCATATAGTTTGCATCTTTGCATCTCAAATCATTGAAAAACATCTAAAAACTACATTTTCATTTAGGTTATAGATCATACAAACTAAAAAGCATAAAAATCACTTAAAAAGTTTTGAAATTTTTGAAACAATCCCCACTGGGACTCATTCACCACCTTGGGCGAATCAATCCCTATCTATATTTTAAACTGTCTATAAGAGCATTAAAAACCTCATTTTTTTGCTTCCTAAGCCTCCTAGTAACATATACTATAAGTCTAGAAAGTTTCGGTAACATTTTCTTTTATGAATCTAGGTCAAAAACATCAATTTAAGGTACTCATTTTTGAAATCATTTCAATAGAAAGCATCATTAGATCTCAAAATATTCACATTTCTAAAACTTTGCATAACATGGATAAAATTACTTTTCACTTTTGCATACACAATGTTTCTATTCATAAAGCTTTACATAATTTGATAAAAGTACTTTTCATTTTTGGATATACATTGTTTGCATTCTTAAAGTTTTGCATAAATTGGATAAAAGTGTTTTGCATCTTTGGATATACATTGTTTAAATTGTTGAAGCATTGCATAAGATGGCCAGAATTGGTTTTCATTTTTGTTGAAACGATGTTAGTACCTTACCTTTCTATGCATGCTAAGAAAAATTTCATATCATCTCCTTATGAGAGTGTTTAAGTGAAAGAGAATACAACTTGGGACATTCCTAATGATCATATTTGTTCTTCTCCTAATATCTCTTCTATTGGTGAAGAATATATTTTGGTGTTAGAAGAACCAATCAATGAGAGTTTTGAGAATCCTAGTTGCTTCTCTCCTTCTACCTCTCTTATTAGGCAAGACATTCATGAACAAGAATAAACAACCATAGGTAATCATGATGATAACATAGCACAACAAGAAACCATTGAAACCTCAACTAGTCTACATTCACCTCCCAACACTTTCCCCTCTTGTGATAATGGTGCAGGAGCACCAGGCAAAGGATTATTTTGTTTTTGAGTTCTTTAATTTTGTGGTGCTATCATAAGGTCATGTTGACCATTATTTTAGGTGCTTAGGGTTGTTTTTGGTCTTTGGAAAAGAGGGTGTCAAGTTTCCAATGAGTTTAGAGGCTCACTTTGCTAAATAGTGAAAAATTGTTAAATGTCTGAAAACACAGCGGGTTTTACAAAAAGGCATTTTTAGGTCATTTAAGCCTCGACCCATGAACCTAAATTGTTGGGAAGGAATATTTAAGGCATTCCACGACCTTTTTGGTGGGTTAGAAGTTCTTTGTACGGACTGTTTTTCCAGAAATTAAAGAAAACAGCTTTCTTGTCTTATTTTCTGTGTTTTTCTGTTCTTGTTTGCAAGACAGCAGTTAAATGAATTAAAAGAGGCATTTTGTAAGTTTTTTTAGCATGTAGAGAAGCCTCTAGAAGTTTTGTTAAGGCACATTTGATAGCTGTTTCATCATTTTCACACATTCTTGTAAATTCTGTGTTTTTCCCTTATTTGCTGTTTTGACTGGAACTGTGTAAAAATGGAGTTCTAGGCTGCATTCCCTCTGTACCTGGAAGTATGGAATTGTTGGGAACGTGGTCAGGCTCCATATCTATACATATTTTAGTGGTAGGTGTTAGGTTTTCTTTGGTTGCAGGAGTTATGAGAAAAGTCTTGCCCTAGGCGAGCCAGTGAAGAGCCCGGCTAGGAAAGGCTGCAGAACAGCGTTGATAACTTGCAGGGGAGAAAATATTTTCAAAAATTATTTTTGGAGAATTTAGGGGAAGGTCTTGGCCACGTGTGGTACCAAGGAGGAGAGCCCAGCAATCCGTTTAGGAGGAGAACTTTTCACCAGTCCTAAAACTGGTTCTGGACAGTTAGAAACCCTAGTTTTCTGGGTAGTGTTTGCATGAGGGCAAAGAACGGCTTGGATAGAACCAAGACCCTAGAAATATTGAAGCTGTAGACAAGGGAAACAAATTTCCTAAGCCAAGAACCATGTTTCTTTGGTGGGTTTAAGAGGGAAAAGCAATTTACCCCTGTTCAGAGACCAAATAGTGGCTCAAGAGCAAAACCTTTGGAATAGGCTTCATGCAAGTGTTGGTAAGATGGAGTCTAAGTGAAGTTCCAGAAACCCTAGGAGGTTGTTTTGGAGTTTTGGAAAACATTCCCTCACCCCTGCAAGATTCGTTCATGTATTGAGGGAGGATTAGTCTTTTGGATGGATAAAAGGCTAAGAAGGAAAGGAGTCATAGCACCAAGATTTGGCTTGGTAGTTGCAAACTTGACAAGATAGTGAGGTTGGCAGGAGAACCAGGGGAACTTAGAAAAGATAGAGTTCCTATAGGTTAGGGTGGAACAGAAATTTCACCAAGGAGGTCTATGTCAAGGCCTAGCACAGGAAATGTGACATGATAAATAGTGTAACTGAGTTCCTGAGCTTTAGGAATCGTGATTGCTCCTATAGCCTCCCTAGCGGATAATGTTTTAGAAAATGAAAGCGTAAGTGAGGAATATATGTTGGTGTTGGATGATCACACATTTAAGGTCTATAACAGCCCTCTTTATGATTCTTCCCCTACCTATCCTATCTTAGAAGACAATATGGGACAAAGGAGTGACAATTTGGATAATAATGACAATCACATTTTTTCTTCTCCAAGTATCTCTCCTAATTGTGATGATGATACTTTGATGTTAGAATATATAATCGATCAAAGTCATGGGAATATTTATTTCCTCTCTTCCCCTAGAGAAAAAATTATTGAACAAGGAAACACCATCATTGATAAACAAGAAAATTCAACCATTGATCATTCCCCTACTTGCGATGAAGTCATTTTGGAAGAACTAATCCTTGAATGTCAAGAAAAATTTGTTTCTAGTTCTAAAAAATCTCCTCATAGGGAGGATATCATGGTGAAAGAAGATGAAAACAATAGTAATGTGGCTTCCTTAGGTGATGGTGAAGAGGTAATTCTATATTTCTCTTTATTAGAAATACATCAAACCAAGACCGTTGAGGTTATGAATGCACAAGTTTCCACTAGATCCTCCTTGATTAATGGACACCCTATGTATCCTATGGTACATCCTAAGATTCCTCTAATTCTTTACGCCCCCTCACAACGACCACAAACTCAAAACAAACCTGAACTTATCCTTTACCCACCTAAAAATAATGTGTTGCAACAGCTAAGTCATAATACCATTGCTCATATATATAACACTAGGAACAATCCCGAACCAAGAAAAAAACCTTCAACATCCCTCCAATTGCCTAATCCTATCCTACCTAACCCTATCTTATCAGGTCCTCCTCGTGTAAAGGAGTATGATCTTGTCCAACAACTAAAGAATACTCCTGCTAAGATATCATTGTGGGACCTTATTCAAGCATCCCCTCACTACCATAACATGATTCAAAGTGATTTACAATAAGTTCCTATCCCTTCTAATGCACAACCAAATGACATAGTAGCCATGATTCAAGGAATACATGTTGACATTATTTTCCACCAAAGTGAGCTCCCTCCTCTAGAAGTGCAAAAACAAAATGAAGCTTTCATAATAATATCTCAATACAAAAGAAAAAGGGATAAAGAGAACCCTTGTGGATAATGGATCTACCCTTAATGTGTGTAATATAATCCTTTTGGATAGGCTTGGTGTGGATAAATCAAACATTCAACCTATCACTTTATCTATTAGTGGATTTGATAATGTAGGAAAGAAATCACTGAGTGTGATTACATTGCCTATTGCAGTTGGGAAGGCCACATTAGAAAAACCAATCCATGTTATTCCTCATGATATTTCATACAATTTCCTTTTAGGAAGACCATGGATTCATGCAATGAATGGGGTTCCTTCCACTCTCCATTTTAAAATGAAGTATTTCTACAACAACAAAGTGTACACACTTGAAGCTGACCCTAACCCAAAAATTTGTTTGAAAATTGAGAAAAACAAGGAAAATACTTTGAAAACATTAACATCAACTACACATGTAGAACCCATGCAAGAACAACAAAAAATAGGTGTCCTAAACCCTTCATAATGATATCACTCGATGATTTGGGATCATTGGATTTTCACTCAAAATTCATGGGAGAATACAATATCATAAACAAGGACTCTGAAAAGGGAAAAGAAAAAGTGGTAATGTCAACAAAAAATTCAGAGGACCCTTCGGAAGCATCCACCTCAACCACTTTAGATCAAAATATAATAGAGTACACAAAAAAAATTGATGAAATTAATTATGAGCAACCACCAAATCTAAAAGAGATGAAAAACTTTATGGAAAAGGTTATGAACTTATGAAACAACTTGGTTATAGTGGGAATGGATGTTGTGCTAGAGAAAAAGGTATCTATGACCCTATACAGCCTCACATGCTAGAAAAGACTAGTGATCTTGGTTATTGTCCTTTCATAGAAATAAAACCATCAAAAAAACCTTCACTCAATATCAACACTCTTATAGTAGTGCATCCTGAACTGATAGACACTAGTGGTCTTGAGTGTTATACTTTACAAGAAGCAAAAGAAGCAAAGAGATCTTTGCTCAATGTCAATTTCATCATGAAAAACATTAATGATCCAAATTCATTAGATTTTACACCATCCTATAAAGGAGAGAACAAAATCTCACAATCTAAAGAGTCTTGTGTAAGTATGACATCTTGTACTAAGCAAGAGATATCTTTGTCACAAAATAATGAAACATCCTCTACTTTTGATCAAGAACGTATCTTCTTGAGACTCATCCAAGATCATTTGATATCCCTCCCTCCAAGAAAATAAAATAAATTTTACTACAAGCATTCATTTTGTACATATCATAGAGTTCATGACCATTCTACCAATGAATGTAAGGCTTTAAGTAACAAAATTCAACATCTTAAGGATAGTGGTTCTCTTCCTTGTGTTGAAGCACCTAGTTCCTCTAACTGATACTTATCTTCATCTTATTTGGCTAATCCTTGTCCTTCACTAAGTGGGAGAAAAGAGTTATTTAGTCTTATACTCATATGTCACTTGTCATTGTCTCTTCTGGCTAGTCGATCACCTTTCATGTACGTATAAGAGCATGCTTGGGATGTGGAAGACATGCCTTAAGTTGGATCGCATGTGACATACTCATTCATGATGTAGTTCAATTCGGAAACATATCACTTGGCATAGGGATTTTTGAATAAGCTCTCTTGTCTTCTTCTACTTTAAAGCAATTTCTCACAGTAATGGTATTAGAAACCACTTTAAAGTGGGGGCATACATCGACACTCATGTTTCACCGTGTTATTTTCTTTCTTCTTGTGATGCATCCTTTTCTTGGTGGTTTAATTGTGATTTATTTCCTATAAGAGCTTGATATTTCTTTGAATTGTCCTCTCTTGGAGACATTAGGCATGATGTTCCCTAAGAAGAGACCTTGCACAAATCAAGAAAAATCCATTTGAACATTCCTTACACTATTTTGCATTTACAACATCTATTATATGGCCACCCTACATAACACACTTTGCATGCCTTTGGAGCCATCTTATTTGTTCATGAGTTTCAAGCATACGAAGTTTCTCTTGTCTCATGAAGCTCGAAAACCATTTTTTGTGGTTCCTTATTAAATTTATTAGGAGGTATAAATTTGGTATGGTTTGAGTAGGAAGTCTGACTAAGGCATGACTTTCCCTTAGCCAATCATGTGTGTGTGTGAGTGCATATCGACCATATGTGTCTCACCTTCTTGGATTACTCACCCAATGGACACCCAAGAGTTTCGTTGCCTCAGAGTGAGTATGTATTTTTGGACAAACAACTTAGATTTTATCCACATCGGGTTGGAAAAATGGTCGAAGCTTGATCCACCTTTTTTTTTTCTTATTTGTATTCTTCTTTCTTTTAGTCATTGACATTGCATGTTTGTGTATCTTGTTTTGTTGCATATCATACACCTTATGAATGTCCTTTTGTGCTTATTTCAGTTTGACATAGGATCTAGGATCTTGGGGGGCTTGGTTACCTCGTTGATCTTTGTTATCCTAGACCATCCACATTGGTAAGATTGGACCCCTCTTGAATGTCTACTTTAGTGTGAGTTTGAAGCAAGTTCATCCTCTCACTAAAGTGGGGGCTAAATTTAGTGTAGAAAAATGTATCCCTTTACATTTTCACACTTGATATGGGAATAATTAATAATAAATTAGACTTAATGTCACCTTGATCTAGTGTTCTGAGGTGTTTTACACATCCACATTAGGTCTTGGGCCCTTTTTAAGCTAAATTAACTTAACCCTGCCTTAATTTTTAAATGTTGTAAAAATGTATTTATTTACATCTTCACATTAAATTTGGGAGGCTTGTAAACTAAAGTGGACCTAATCTAGTGTTGTAATGTGTTCTACACATTCACATGGGATTTAGGGCCCTTCTAAGCTAAATTGACTCAATTTTTCCTTAATTTAGTGTTGTAAAGTGTATTTATTAGCATTTTCACATTGAATTTTGGGCCCTATTGCATTTATGACCTTTATATCATAATTAATAGGCTCCTATGACCCCATATTGTGCATCCCAAGGCATATTTTTACTAAAAACCTGACAAGATCAACATATAAGCCTAATTCCTTGACTCCTCAACACTTTAGAACTAAAAATAGCCCCTGTGGGACCCATTCATCACCTTGGGTGAATGAGTCCCATCTAGGTGGGACTCATTCGCCCAGGATGGAAAATGAGTCCCATTTGGCCTATTTTTAATGTTATGAGTTGGACATGTGGGTATTTAATTCAAATTTCTTCGATGTCATCCTTTGGGGTCAAATTAACAGTCATTTGAGTGCATTTCCTATATAAACAAGCTTTCAAATACTTATTTCACATAAGAAACATAAGAATTCATGTTATCAAGTCAAGCACACAAGAGTTAGCACTCCAAATCTTCATAAGGTCATCAAGAAAGCTTTCAAGATCATTTCTAAGGAATTCAAGGGTAGATTCTTCATCAATTGTAGCAGAAATTCAAGATCCATCATCATGTCAAGGGTAGAAAGCATCAAGCATGTTATTGAGCTAGTGTTGTGTTGTAGCATTAAAGATACAAGATCAAGCATTTTTCTACACCTATTGTCAAGATCAAGATCTACATCCTTCATGGTCATTTCATGTTGAGTTGCATATTTATAAGACATCACTTACAAGACATCATTCAAGGTATCATTATTCATGTTTCGTATCCTATGTTTAATTTTTCACATCCTTGTTTCATCATTTGGTTTAATTACCTAAAAGGTGTTTAACCAAGGCAAACCCCTATTGCCTAACAATCAACAGGTTTTTCTCTTATTTACATGTGTAATTGTAGATCTAGGAGTCTTGGAGTTTGAAAGATCATTGAAGATTAGGTTACATGATTGTTGGAGTTGTCTCCCCATTTTCAAGGTCTTAATCCTCACAAAAAGTTCATTTATAGCCCCAAAATCAGTTTCAAATCTGGGAACCTAGAGGAAAAAATTGAGCAGAATGAGAGATGCAGATAAGAACTTTGAAGGTCCAAAAAATATAAACTGGACTCATTCACCACAAGTGGCGAATGAGTCCCATTGTAGGTGTTTCTCAAAAATCTTTGCAGAGTCATAAACCCTTTTGTGTGAAACTTGCTTCTGTGCAAAAATCTAGAACTAGGATTGATTCACCTAAAATGGCCAATGAGTCCCACTAGGTCAAAAAGTTAGAATTTACAACATTTTAGTACTCCTTCCAGTCATATTCAAGTTTCAAGGTGCACAAATTTCATCTCACATCTTTTTATTTTGTTTCATATGCATTTCTAAGTTGTTTAATTCAAGTTTGCATCATATTATGGTTTTGTGTTTCATCTTACATTTCATTGTCTTTTCCAAGTTTAAATTGGTGGTCAACCCCTCATTAGCTTACTTTCAACCCCTAGGACAATCCCTTAGTAGATCTCTTTCCTCTATTCCATTCTTGGGTGAAGATCTCTAGGGCATCCTTGAATCTTAGTTGGAGAAAAGTGATGTTCTATGTCCAAAAATATAAAGCATCCATTTTTCAACTAATCATCCATATCAAAACAAAATAGTAGGTGTAATTCACCTCAAACTCTGTTGTGGTAATTGCTTTGTAAGGAAGTTTGCACTCCATGAACATTCTCTATGCACATAGCCAAACATTTAAATTTCTTAACCAAATCTCCAAAAATGAGTATCTCATCTTTGCATGACTCCTACTTTTTCTCTAAGTATGATAGTACCTGAGATTTTGGTGTTTCTAGATACAAACTATAACGGAAAGGTGTATTCTCAATTTGAAGGACCATCTTTGGAGCTCTTCCCTGAAATGAGGGTTGAAAATATTAGAAGAAAATCAATACCATAATTCTAAAGTAACAATTTGTATCAAGCCAAATGTCAAAATGTATAATTAAAAAGAAAAATCGTTACAATTGGACCTCAAATTGTTCCAAGCATATTTATGATTTTATCTTTAGAATGTAGGAACTTTCTTTGTTGGAGCTTCACAACCTCAAATTGGATCTCCAATTGAACCAACAGATTTATGATTTTATCTTTAGAATGTAGAAACTTTCTCTGTTCGATATTCACGACCTTAAATTGGATCCAAAATTTGATGAGTAGATTTATGATTCTCTATCCACCAACATTTGTATTTGTATACTCAAGTTCAGCTTCTAAGCAAAAACAAGTGGAAGTGTTTAAGACCAGGTCAAGGTACTCTCCAACCTGGTTATGTCACTAATAGCAATCTAAGTTTTCCTAAACCATCCATACCCAAATATTGCATCACAATTTATTCTCCCTACACATAGAAAATGCCACATATTAACCCCTTCTAAATAAAACATTTAATCATCATAAAACCATAACTAATTGAACTGAAAAGAAAATAGGGGTGTGTGGTAGTTCCCACCTTATTCTCCTTCGATCATTCAATAATTTTGTAGGAATCCAAATTGGATTGACTATCAACCTCAAAGGTGAGTCAATACTCAACAAGGAAGACCTAGGAGGGGGTTCTTTAAGCTTTGAGGGGTTCACCACCAAGCAAAAGCTTGGAAAAGACACTTTAACATTCAACTCACAAAACTTAGTTGTCGACACCGAAAAAGTAACCCTTCTACCTTTTCTGTCTCGTTTGGGTCCTCATGATTTTCTCTTAATTGTGCCTTGATTTAATATTGTAATGTGGATAAAAAATTCACATTAGGTCTTGCTCCCTTGTGAATTAATAAGAATTTTATGATTCGTTACAAAAGTGTTGTGAAGTGTAGTAACACACTTTCACACTTTTCTAGGATCTTGTTAATGTATTTCACCTAAATAACCTCTTTTTATCACTTACCAAGCCTTATTTCAAAGTGTTGTAAAGTGTTGTAACAAAATTTCACACTTTTCTAGGCTTTTCATTAATAATTGGACCTTTCTTATGCTTTAATTGGCCCCATTTTACACTTGCAACCCTTACTTAACTATATTTTTGAAAATAATCCCAATAAACATAATTTAAAATATCTAAATTTCGAAACCCACTTAAAATATATAAGTTGGCTAGCATATGACATACTTATCCATGATGTGGCTTCATTTGGAAACATATGACTTGGCATAGGGCTTTCTAAATATTCTCTTGTGTCTTCTTCTACTTTAAAGTAATTGCTCACAATAATGATGTTACCAACTGCTTTAAAGTGGGAGTATAAATTGGCACTCATATTTCATTGCATGATTTCTTTCTTCTTGTGATGTGTCCTTTTCTTGGTGGTGTCATTGGGTTTGATTTCCTCCAAGAACATGATATTTCTTTGACGTGTCCTCTCTTGGAAACATTAAGTACAATGTTCTCTAAGATGAGACCTTGAATTTTTCCTCTCTTGGAGACGTTAAACACAATGTTCCCTAAGAAGAGACCTTACGTGAACTAAGAAAAATCCCTCTAAACATTCTTTACACCATTTATAATGTCTATGAGTTTCAAGCATATGAAGATTTTCCTTCCTCATAAAGATCAAAAATCATTTTTTTTTCTGGAATCTTATTAAAGTTATCAGGGGGTATAACTTTGGTATGGTTGAGCGGGAAGCCTGACCTAGGCATGACTTTCCCGATAGCCACCTGCATGTGTGTGAGTGCATACCAGCCATTAGTGTATGTTTCTCACCTTTTAGGCCTTCTCACCCAACATATAGCCATGAGTTTCATCACCTCAGAGTGATTATCCATTT
Source organism: Sequoia sempervirens (assembly GCA_007258455.2). Lineage (NCBI taxonomy): Eukaryota > Viridiplantae > Streptophyta > Pinopsida > Cupressales > Cupressaceae > Sequoia > Sequoia sempervirens. Next base: position 14,821 of record VDFB02047505.1, read on the forward strand.
TCTTGACAAACAACCTAGATCTCATCCACATCGTGTTGGACAAATAGTCAAAGCTTGATCTAATTATTTTTTTTTTCTCTCTTTCATCTTTGGCATTGTATGCTTGTGCCTTGTCATTGTTCTTGATATCATGTGTGTTCCCTTTGTGCTTATGATGGTTTGACATGGGATCTTGATTCTAGGGGCTTGATCACCCCTCTTGATTTTTTTTGTCCCATCTTGCTAGCATTGGTTCATGGGAATCCCTCTTGATGCGTGTTGGTCTACTTTAGTGTGAGTTTGAACCAGGTTCATCCTCTCACTAAAGTGGGGTCTAAATGTGGACACTGAAAAAGTAACCCTTCTACTTTTCTTGTCTCATTTCAGTCCTCCTTGTGATTTTGGCTTAATTGTGCATTTATTTAATGTTGTAATGTGGATAATTCATTCACATTAGGTCTTGGTCCCTTGTGAATTAATAAGAATTTTATGATGCCTTACAAAAATGTTGTGAAGTGTTGTAACACACTTTCACACTTTTCTAGGATCTTGTTAATGTATTTCACCTAAATAACCTATTTTTATCACTTACCAAGCCTTCTTTCAAAGTGTTGTAACAAACTTTCACACTTTTCTATGCTTGTCATTAATAATTGGACCTTTCTTATGCTTTAATTGGCCCCATTTTACACTTACAAGCCTTACTTAAGTGCATTTTTTAAAATAATCCTGATAAACATCATTTAAAATATCTAAATTCCAAAACCCACTTAAAATTCCTTAAGTGGGACTCATTTTCCAGTAGGGGCGAATGAGTCCCCTTTGGCACAAAACTCAAAATAATTTCAAATTTTTGGTAGGTTTTTATTTTCTAAGATCTAATGTCGGCCTGTGATGTGGTATTTTTAGGAATTATTGCATAATTGTGTATAAATATAGGTTTTTTCCACTCATTTCATTCTCCCTAATTTCCTAATCATTCCAACAAGAAATCAAGTGATTTAGCATTCAAGAATCTTGTCTACAAGAGCATTGGAGCCATTATTTGCATGTCTACAGAATTCTACTTCAAGGGTTTGGTGAATTGTAGCATTGTCTTTGTTCATTCATCATTCTCTTTCCATATTTCATTTCATTTTCAAGGGTTTAATTACCAACAAGGGGTTTGACCAAGGAAAACCCCTATTCACTAACTCCCAACAATTTTTCCCTCTCTTTGCATGTAATTTGTAGGTTTAGGTTGCAGATTTATCAAAGAGTAAGATTGGAAAAGTTTCCATCAATTTGTTGAAGTCATTCAAAGTTTTCAAAACCCTAGGAGAAGTTTGGAGAACACCTACAGGCCGAATTTTCCAGTTTTAGATCTGGAAACCTGTTAGGAGCATAAGTGTAGACTGAGGGCTATAGATTCCACTTTTGAATTTACATAAATTGAGAAGTGGACTGATTCGCCATCAATGGAAAATGAGTCCCACTACTTAGGCTCAAACAAATATTTTTGTAGTTCTAAGTACCCAGTTGTCTGAAACTTGTTCTGCTAGAATCTTTCCAAAATAGGACTAAGTAGCCCAACTTGGTGTATGAGTCCCAGTTAGTATCAATAGTTACTTCTTCAAGATTCCAGAGCTCCATTCCATCCTTTTCTAGTCTCCAGGTGCACACTTTCAATTTCATAAGTTTATGTTATAGGTTACTTGCATTTCTAGGTCATTTTGCATATCACAACATGTTTTCAAACATCTTGCATTTTCTAAGTTTTGCATTAATAGTTAATTCCTTTTATCAATCTCTTTTGATCATTTCAGTCTCTTTTGCATTGGAATCTCAAGGGTTTGTTCTTGAGTGTGAGCATTGTAAAATCAGATCCCTCTTCCTTCATTCTCCTTTTAATGCGGATAAAGGAAGTTGTGCATTCCATTTCCTAAACATCTAGTTTGTAGTTCTCCTAAAAACTCTCCTAATAGGGAAGGTATCATGGTGCAAGAAAATATTAACACTATCATATGCAAACCAAAAATCAACCTCATTTTGAAGCATCCTGAATTGATTGATATGGATTCACCCTTGAACCAAATGTTAGGAGTTTATGACAAGTCAACTTCTACTCTTCAAAACAAAAAGGTTACATGTGCTATGATAAGTACCAAGCAAAATGATATAGAAATACAAAAAAAATGAAGAAGGCACAAATTTATTGGAAGAGGCTTTGGAAACCTTTGTTTTCATTTCTACATCCATGGGGGAATACATGATCATAACAAAAGATTCTAAAAAGAGAATAGAGAAACTGGTAATGGAAATACACAATTCAAAAACATCCACTTCAACCACCTCCAAAGCAAAGACAATGTCCAAGACAAACTTTGAGGAAATTGAACAACCACCAGATCCAACAAACGTGAAAAAACTTTTTGGAAGATGTTTTGAACTTTTGAAGCAAGCTGGAAAAGGATGTGATGCTATAAATCCTAATGATCTTGGTTATTGTCCATCAAAACAAAAACTTTCATCCAATTTCAACGCTATTACAAAAGATTCTTCTAAGACAACTTTAACCTTGGTACATCCTAAATTGATAGAAATCTCATTAAATATGTATCAAGCAGAAACTTTGTTTACTTATCAATATAAATAACATTAGTTACTACTCCTTTCCACTCCTTTCCATGTAATATTTGTAGGATCATAGCATACTCACTATTTCAAGGAGCAACATATCATCATCCATTCCAGGCTCATCTTTGTCATGTACTAAGTGGGGGAAAGGGGTTAAGTAGCCTTGTCTTTGTATGTCACTTGTCATTGTCTCTTTTGGCTAGTCATTAACCTTTCATGAACATATAATAGCAAGCTTGGGATGTGAATGACGTGCCTTAAGTTGGCTCACATGTGACATACTTATCCATGATGTGACTTCATTTCGAAACATATGACTTGGCATAGGTATTTCCAAATAAGCTCTTATGTCTTCTTCTACTTTAAAGAAATTTCTCAAAGTAATGATGTTAGCAACCACTTTAAAGTGGGGGCATACATTGGGACTCATAATTCATTGCTTGATTTATTTCTTCTTGTGATGTTTCCTTTTCTTGGTGGTGTCATTCGGTTTTATTTCCTCCAAGAGCATGATATTTCTTTGACTTGTCCTCTTTTGGAAACATTAAGTACAATGTTCTCTAAGATGAGACCTTGCATTTGTCCTCTCTTGCAGATGTTAAGTACAATGTTCCCTAAGAAGAGACCTTGCGTAAACACTTCAAAATCCATTTGAATATTCCTTACACCATTTACAATGTCTATGAGTTTCAAGCATATGAATTTTTTCTTGCCTCATAAAGCTCAAAAATCATTTTTGTGTGGCATCTTATTAAAGTTATCAAGGGGTATAACTTTGGTATGGTTGAGCAGGAAGCCCGACTGAGGCATGACTTTCCCCATTTCCACCTGTTTGTGTGAGTCCATACCAGCAATGAGTGTAAGTTTCTCACCTTTTAGGACTTCTCACCCAATAGATAGCCATGAGTTTCATCACCTTAGAGTGAGTATGCATTTTTCAAATAAACATCCTAGATCTGATCCACATCGTGTTGGACAAATAGTCGAAGCTTGATCCGATTATTTTATTTTTCTCTTTCATCTTTGGCATTGTATGCTTGTGCCTTCTCATTATTCTTGATATCATGTGTGTTCCCTTTGTGCTTATGATGGTTTGACATGGGATCTTGATTCTGAGGGCTTGAGCACCCCTCTTGATCATTGTTGTCCCATATTGCTAGCATTGATTCATGGGAATCCCTCTTGATGTGTGTTGGTCTACTTTAGTGTGAGTTTGAACCAGGTTCATCCTCTTACTAAAGTGGGGGCTAAATGTGGACACCGAAAAAGTAACCCTTCTACTTTTCCTGTCTTGTTTGGGTCCTCCTTGTGATTTTGACTTAATTGTACCTTGATTTAATGTTGTAATGTGGATAACACATTCACATTAGGTCTTGGTCTCTTGTGAATTAATAATAATTTTATGATTCGTTACAAATGTGTTGTGAAGTGTTGTAACACACTTTCATACTATTCTAGGATCTTGTTAATGTATTTCACCTAAATAACCTCTTTTTATCACTTACCATGCCTTATTTCAAAGTGTTGTAAAGTGTTGTGACAAAATTTCACACTTTTCTAGGCTTTTCATTAATAATTGGACCTTTCTTATGCTTTAATTGGCCTCATTTTACACTTGCATTCCTTACTTAAGTGTACTTTTTAAAATAATCCTGATAAACATCATTTAAAATATCTAAATTCCAAAATCCACTTAAAATTCCTTAAGTGGGACCCATTCACCATTAGGGGCGAATGAGTCCCCTTTGGCAAAAAACTTAAAATAATTTCAAATTTTTAGCGGGTTTTTATTTTCTAAGATCTAAGGTCGGTTTGTGATGTGGTATTTTTAGGAATTATTGCATAATTGTGTATAAATATAGGTTTTTCCACTCATTTCATTCTCCCCAATTTCCTAATCATTCCAACAAGCAATCAAGTGATTTAGCATTCAAGCATCTTGTCTACAAGATCATTGGAGCCATTACTTAAATGTTTGCAGAATTCTACTTTAAGGGTTTGGTGAGTTGTAGCATTGTCTTTGTTCATTCATCATTCTCTTTCCACATTTTATTTCATTTTCAAGGGTTTAATTACCAACACGGGGTTTGACCAAGGTAAATCCCTATTCACTAACCCCCAACAATTTTTCCTTCTCTTTGCATGTGATTTGTAGGTTTAGGTTGTAGATTTATCAAAGAGAAAGATTGGAAAATTTTCCATCAATTTGTTGAAGTCATTCAAAGTTTTCAAAACCCTAAGAGAAGCTTGGAGAATGCCTATAGGTTGAATTTTCCAGTTTTGAATCTGGAAACCTGTCAGGAGCAGAAGTGTAGACTGAGGGCTATAGATTCCACTTTTGAATTTCCATAAATTAGGAAGAGGACTGAGTCACCATCAATGGCGAATGAGTCCCACTACCTAGGCTCAAATAGAGATTTTTGCAGTTCTAAGTACCTAGTTGTCTGAAACTTTTTCTGGCAATCTTTCCAAAATAGGACTAAGTCACCCAGCTTGGCATATGAGTCCCAGTTTCCATCAACAATGACTTCTTTAGGATTCGAGAGCTCCATTCCATCCTTTTCCAATCTCCAGGTGCACACTTTCAATTTCATAAGTTTCTATTATAATTTATTTCCATTTCTAGGTCATTTTGCATATCATAACGTGTTTTCAAACATCTTGCATTCACTAAGTTTTGCATTAATAGTTAATTCCTTTTATCAATCTCTTTTGATCATTTCAATCTCTTTTGAATTGGAATCTCAAGTGTTTGTTCTTGAGTGTGAGCATTGTGAAATGGGATCCCTCTTCCCTCATTCCCCTTTTAGTGCAGATAAAGGAAGTTGTGCATTCCATTTCCATTGTCCACACTAGTAGTGTAAGGTAAATGAAGGATGCAAATGATGAAATTAAGAAATAGGAAGTTATGATGTATGTACTTGGGAAGTCTAGAAATGTGATGAGGATTCCAAAAAATGAAAATATTCTATCAAAATATTCTATGGAGGACTAAGATGCCCTTACTGTTGTCTTAGTCCTACTGCTGTTATTTGGGGAAAATGCAAAATATTCAGATGCCAGAACAAGTTCCAAAAGAATCTCTACAAAATTCCACTTAGAAGACTAAGATTACCTAGGTGGAAACTTAGAACTTCTTTGAATTTATGAAATCTCTGAATGTGGTCTCGAGTTCTAGGGTCTACACTTCCTTCTTCATTGAATCTTAAGATTTGAACCTGTAAATAACATTCAGAATAATAATGGAAAATGGAATCAATCAAGAAACAATTCCTTAGGCTTGGAAGTATGGCTAGTTGCATCTCCAACCTAGAATGTTTCATTATCCTCCATAGGCATCCTGTTGGAAGTGGAATTACTCTGAGAGGGAGGGGGTGAGTCAGAGTAATATATTTTTAAAAAATTTATAACCTGAAATGAGATTTAAACTCTTTTTGATCTTGTACAAAATGTGACTTTATATATGCAATGTAAAAACTAAACTTTGAATGATTGGAATAATGACTTAATCAAATACAACATGAATACCTAACAACTCATGTTAAAGCATGATGTATATTGTTCATATAATATTGAATGAAAAACTTTTTGATGCTTTCTTTTGCAAGTATACCAAAATTTTTGATGAAATAATTTAACATTCAAACTTTGCACATTAACAACTGAACCTTAAACTTTTAGGAAAATTCGAACAATGATAAAGTATCAGAGAATTGCATTAACCAACTCAACATAAATGACTGAAAGAAATATTATGCAAGATAGGCACAAACCACAAAAAGAGACACAAAAATTTGTCAAGGGGAAAACCCTCTTGAGGTAGAAAAACCACTCCAAAATGCCTTACAGGCTTAACTCCAAACTTATTACAATGTTTTTCAGAGCACCAACTTAGTAACAATGTGGAGAACCAACTCCAATAACAATGTGCAGCACCAAATCCAATAACAAACTGAAGCACCCACTTCAAGTTAGAAGCACAATAGGATACAAGAATAATATTTTCAATAATTCCCACTACAAAATGTATTTGCATATGACAATACAAATACTCTCACTGAAAAACTCAATGTAATCTTTGTCATACAACCACTGACATATACAATATAAACTCTCTTTTCTCTTTTAAATACAAAATGATATCACAGTAATAAAACATCTTTTCTCTTTTAAATACAAAATGATATTACAGTAATAAACCCTCTTGTCTTCTCTTCTCTTCTCTCCTCGAGTCATGGCTTTGAGCCATATATTTATACAATGAACATAAAATAATTATCTTTCTCAAAAACCCATATCCACAATAACTAGGGTTTTGATAAACTGGAAAATAATGTAGTTAAATCATGATATCCATAATGGGTTTGAAGAATATCCAAAGAAATCCAATGTATAGCCACTGAAAAAGAAACCCTTGAGTATAAACTCAGGTTAAACA
>VDFB02047506.1:0-11882 GCA_007258455.2 Sequoia sempervirens
GCGGCTGTTAAGGCACTTTTAATGCAAAATGAGCTAGGAGAAAGAAGAGGAAAGTGGGTCGCCACTATCCAGGAGTACGATATTGAGTTGCAGCCGATGAAACTGGTTCGCGGACAAGCTCTAGCTTAGACGATGGCCATTGAAGGGCCTGGTTTAGTACAACAGACATATGTATTGACAGACACTCCCCCAAAAGAGTGGTACTACGATATCATTGCATACTTGACAAACCACAAATATCCTGCACAAATGAATCCCGCACAAAAGCGAGCCTTCAGGCTCAAATGCCAACGCTATATGCTCCAGGGCTCAATCCTCCATAGAAAGAATCATGAGGGGATTTACTTAAGATGTGTAGGAAACGATGAAGCTAAGAGGATTATGGAACACTTCCACTCCAAGTTCGGGACAGGACATGGAGGAAGTCAGGCGACAACTTACCAGATCTTAAGAGCAGGGTACTATTGGCCCTCTGTATTCAAAGATGCATATGAGCATGTTAAAACCTGTCATACTTGCCAAATTACTGCCACACGTGAAAAGAATCCTGCTATGCCATTACAGCCAATCACGGAAGTGAAACCATTTGCAATGTGGGGACTCGATTTTATCGGCATGATAAATCCGCCCTCTTCAGCACAACATCGTTATATTTTGACAGCAACAGATTATTGCACCAGATGGTCTGAGGCGCAGGCACTGAAGAATTGTACCACAGATGTAGTCATCAAGTTTTTAGAAGAGCATATCATCACCAGATTCAGTTGCCCCAAGGCCCTTGTTTGTGACAATGGATCTGCATTTACCTCATTGAAGTTTTCAAATTGGGCCTTTGATTACGGGATTGCATTAAAATTTTCTTCAAATTACTACCCCCAGGGTAATGGACTGGCAGAGTCCACGAACAAGAATCTACTCAACGTCATCAAGAAACTGTTAGATCAGAATCCGAGAGATTGGCATTCCCAACTCAGGTTTGCTCTATGGGAAGACAGGACTAGAGCCAAAAGATCATTGGCAACCTCTCCATATCACCTAGTTTATGGGCAAGACCCTGTCTTTCCCATCCAGTTGAGGATTCCGACACTCAGGTTTATGCACGAATATTTAGACCCAGATGATAGAGTGCAGATTCGTCTATCACAATTGCTACTACTGGAAGAACAGAGAGATCAAGCTCTCGAGAACTTTGCCAAGCACCAAGGAATTGTCAAGCGATGGTTTGATAAACGCGCTACAACGAAGTCCTTCCGAATATCTGACCTGGTCCTATATTGGGATAAAGCCCATGAACGGAGAGGAGATCATGATAAGTTCGACAACTTATGGAAGGGACCATTCCAGATTGCTGAGATATTAGGAGAGAATGCATTCAAGTTGAAGACCTTGACAGGGGAAGACATCCCATTGCCCGTCAACGGGCAATTTCTGAAACATTATTTTCAACCCTGAGTTCCTTGATGGAGCTTGCTTGTATATAGTTAGAGTAGTTGCTTTCGGGTTTTTGTTTTTGCTTTCTTTAGATTAGTTGTTTTCCTCGCTTTCCTTAGAATAGTTGTCTTTGTTTTCTTAGATTAGTTGTTGGCTTTCCGTTTGCTTTCGTTTCGCTTTGCTTTCAATAAGGAGGGTGTCCCATTCCGCGAGAAGGGTGGTGTTGTTAACACGCACACATTCTGGCTCGACCTTGCTAAGGAAGGTTGTGAATATTCCTCGGGTAAGCATTTGTGGAAGATCTATGAATTCTGAATTAATTATTTCTAAAGTGTCCTAAGGTCGAGGGTAGTACTTGACTGGGAAGGAAGTCATCTATTGTGTCCTGATACCGAATCTTGCAGTTATTACATTTTAACACACTTAAAGAGTTCTCTGAGTCAGTGTGGTCTCCTGTGGGTGTGCTGTTGGCTAAGTGCGGATCAGCAGTCTCTGCTCACAGCTGATAACGCTCAAACCCAAGAGCTTCAATCGGCTTACAGCCAAAGTGTGAAATATATGAAAAAGGAAAAGAATACCAAAATGAATCGTAAAAGAAAAGAAAATCAAACATCTTGGTTTTTAGTGTGTGAAATCTCACAGTGTACCAAAGAACAAAACAAAAAGAAATAAATCATGAAGTAGGAGCATAACTTCCTCGTGATATTTATGAAGCAGATAACCTCGCTGAAGCTATGGGACGCCAAAGGGCCGTAGGCTCTCTATCCAAGGATGCTTTGGAGCTAAGACCCAAAATAATCGAAAGCCATCACGAACCAAAGGAGCTCAGCATCTTAAGAGAATGTGAATAAACCCATGCACAATAATTTATAACTCAAGGATAAGATACCTCTGATACGCTTCCAGACTCCTCTTCCTTGAGATTCTTCTCTTAGTCATGGACAAGTTAGGTAGAATTAATTCAAGATCTTGGATTTGAATATTACCTTTGAACAAGTTCCAAAGAACATTCCCTTAATGAGAGTCGCCAGATGTGACCTTTTCACACATCGCCCCATCGCTGATGGGGACCCCCAGTTGCCTGCTAGTTTTTAGGGGTTTTGTCTCCCTGCAACGGTTATGAGAGATCACTTTGCTTAGAGTTTCCAGTCAGTTCACCAAGAGCTATCCGAACCAGGTCAGGAATTCATGTTTGAATCAGTGCTTAGACGTCATGGAAGCGCTCAGAAGGCCCAAGAGACGAAGATCGACTGTGAATTCGGCCAATTCTGACACTTCCTATTTTTTAGGGAAAGTTGCTTTTTCGATTTTTCATTTTTGGCATTTTGGACCAAACAGGGTTCCCTATTTTTTTAGGGTTGCTTTTTCTATTTTTAGAAAGTTTCTATTTTTAGAAAGTTTCTATTTTTGGAAAGTTTCTATTTTTAGAAGGGTCCCGAGTTCTGAAAACGCACTCAGAAGTCCGAAAAACTCACCAGAACTCTCAGAAAATCAAAAAGTAAAAATTTGAAAAATTTGAAAAATTTGCAAAAAAAGTTCAAAAAACATGAAAATCAGACTGAAAACGTTCAAAAATCTGGAAAAACCAGTCAAAACCAGTCAAGATCAATCAGATCTGAAGGTGAAATCGTGAAAATCAAATAAAAAATGGTGAAGTTTGTGAGAAATCTGTTCAAATCTGGAGAATTCGCCATGGAAGAAGGATTGAGGAAGGATAAAAAATGTCAAAGAGGTCTCAAAGTCCGCCTTAAGCTTAAGATGCATGTCCATGTATGCTCCAAAGTCCGCCCTTGCATCTTGAGGTTCGTCCTTGACCCCTTCAAAGTCCGCCTTGCATCTTGAAGCACGTCCAAAAGACCAAGGAAGTCCGCCATGCACCTTGGGACAATATCCTTGCATCTCATGAAGTCCGCCATCTCCATCCTAGACCCCTTGGAAGTCCGCCTTAAGCTTGAAGGTATGTCCAAAGTATTGATGAAGTCCGCCATCTGCCAAGAAGGATATCCTAACACCTTCTAAAGTCCGCCATCCTTGTCCAAGCATCGTCCAAAGTCCGCCATCCACTAAGAGGTTCATCCAAAAAGGCTCCAAAGTCCGCCAAATGTCAAGGAGGATATCCTAATGCCACCTAAAGTCCGCCCTTGATGTGCTAAAGACCCTCAAAGTCCGCCATATGCAAGAAGGACGTCCAAAGTGCTTGTGAAGTCCGCCCTTAAAAGGTGGGACTTGGCTGAAAGCTATCCAAAGTCCGCCTAGGCATGAAAGTAAGGAAAAATCAAAATATTTGCTAAGTGTTGGCGCCCAGCTAGGGAGAATTTTGAAATTTACTAAGTATAAAAGGGTGGAAAATCCTTTCCAAAGGATGAACAAATGCTAAAATGTTAAGGGAATTCGCCCTAGAAAAAAGGGACGTCCAAGATGCTCATTCCAAAACACTTAAGAGATGTCCACCATGCACTTGGAAGAAGTTGGTAAAATAGCAAAGACATCCATGACGTTCGTCCAAGATGTCAAGGAAGTCCGCCCAAGATAATAAGATGGTAAGATTTTTGGCTAAGTGTCAAGGCCAAATCCAAAGAAAAGTTCGAGAATTCGCCTAAGTATAGAGGCTAATGGATAAGAAATGAAGATTTTGGCTAGACATCCGGACATTTTTGAGAGGACAAATGCCAAGATTGAAAGGACAAATGCTAAGGAGGATTGGGACATGGCGAAGAATGGAACGGAATATGCCTAACACGATGAGGGAAAAAGAGGCAAAATTTGCCTAAGTATGGAAAAGGCGAAGAAATTGTCAACTTTGGCTAAAGAAAAATGCACGAGGTAAAGGGAAAGGAAAGATCGTCCTTGACCAAAAGGATGAAGAATATGTCAGACGTCAGGAAAATTCAACCGGCAAAGACATTCGGACAAGGATATTGCCTAGAAAAATTCGACCGAGCAAGGAAATATTTGACTTTGGCAGAGCAAAAGAAGCTTAAAATCTCGCTTCGGCAAAGAAAAATGAGGATCTGGCAATGAAATCTTTGACGGAATGGCTTGAATTTTGGTTTGGCTAGACGAAATGAAGGACGAAATCGGAAAATACACTCTCAGCCAAGAAAAACGGAAGAACAATCGAGATAGCCATGGGTCCAAGACGAACGGGTTGGAATTAATTAAAATATTTTAATATTTTAATAATTAATTCTCAACTATTTGGAATTTAAAAATACCTTGGACGGAATCAAATTTGCCAGACACGAATCAGAAGAAAATGAAGTATGCCAGGCAAAGATGAAATCCAGCGAGAAAAATTAAATTCATCACGAATTTAATTAAAAAAATTTAACGTTTATTTAAAAATTCGAAAAATCAAAGATAAGCATTAAATGAAAAATCGAATTTTTGAAGATCAAGGAGATTTGTCCGGATAAGTTCGAGACTGAGCCTTGTCGGAAAATAAAAGGAAAGTTGCCTGTTTGGAAAATGAAAACAAATCGAGGATCAAGAAGAAAGATGGCAGTTGCTAAATCGAATTCAATCCTTCAGCATTATAATGAGTTTCAGCAACTCATTTTTTCACACACAGCTGAAGAGAAATTTAATCTTTCTCGAAATCGTCAGGCAATCAATTCATCAATCGGCAAAGTCGGATTGTCCAGAAGGATAAGCAGTGTTATGCTAAAGAACTTTTCGCGGGAAAAGGAAAAGAGTTTTTCAAAGCTGAATTCTTCTTGAAGAGGGGCGCACTTTTCAAAAAAAAATCAGATTTTTAAATCTGATTTGTATTTAACGATCCTTCTCTGAGGTTTGGTGATTGATCAATTAAATTTGCTATCTTTTTATGCCCTGTCATCTTGACGAAGTTCTGGCAAGAATTTTCAACTCCATCGAAGTCACTTTCAGCTTGCTTTTTTGCAATATTTTAATTATTTAAACAGCTGAAAGTTATTTTTCGAATCCAAGGCACGAGGTTTAAATTATTTTAAAGGTCTTTATATTAATGTTAATTTTATGACTGCAGGTTGACGGACACGGCGGACAGATCATCAAGGAAGCTGAAAATGAAGTTCGCCAACAAGGGTGCCCAGAAGGAGACCAAGGTCATCTCAAAGTGGAAGAATGTCATGGACACTGACCTCGGACATGTGGACTTTGACGAATTCAAGCAAAGAGTATACGGTCAGAAGGGACTTCCCACGGCAATAGCCAGAAGAATGGTCAGAAACGGGATATTCCAAGCAGCTGGATTCCCTCCGGCAATGGATTGTGCAGAGTTAATGGTGGAGTGTGCTCGCCATTATGATGCCCAAAAGAGACAGATCATCGCCCCTGACGGACGAGTCTTGGCACATTTGAACGAAGTTGTAATCCAAGAAACCTTCGGCATCCCTGAGCATTCAAGAACGGTCTATAAGACCAAAGAAGAAACCAAGATGCTATATGACAGCAAGTCAGATTTGTGCGCCACCACAGTCAACAAGGTGTGGATGGACAAGCCAAAACCATCAATCAAGAAGATGCCCAAGAGACCTCGCCGCACGGATTTCAAGGAAGATTTTGGAGATATTGTGCTGATGCTTAACAGAATTGCTGGCAATCCGCAGGGCGCCTTCTTTGAGAGCTGGATGTACTATTTCATCGACGAAATCACCTCTGGAGTCAAAATGTTCAACTGGTCACGAATGATAAGTGACAACCTCCATGAGCAACTGATCAACCTTGAAGAGACCAAGTCTTTTCACATGAGTTCATATGTGATATACCTGTTGGCCAGATCATACAAATATCCAGGATTGATCTGCAAAGGCAAAATTGGCAACGGGGAGAACGAGCTCAAGCCTTATGACTGCTATCCTCAGCTCCAGTTGAAGGAGAAGACTCACTTCAGGAGGGTGCATGATGCATTCCTAATGCATATCACCAGAAAGCTTCAGGGAGGAGTGCACCAAAGGCTGAGCCATGAAGCAAAAAGTCTTATCAGCAAATATGGGTCTTGGTTCATCCAGTTCCCTAAATTCACATATATTAGGATCCAGGGATTTACTGGAAATCCCTATAAATTGCCTATCTATCCGACTAATCGGATGGTATTGCTCGAGGTTTTGAGACAATTAGAAGAGTACCAGAATATTCAGAGGCCGACCAAGAAGGCGTCCGTCACATTCCCTTTCTTCATCGGGAACATGCTAGAGTACTGCCCATCCGCCCAAGCAGCTGAGAGTGCACGGTTGGAGATCCAATGGTACCCTTTCGCGGCATACAAGTCCAGGGTCAATTATGACCCACATCATAACATCCGGACAGTGGAAGGAAGAAGATATAAGCACAGAACGGAACTGGAGGATTATTGGGCAAATGCTGCCGATGAATACGAGATCAGACGGAAGATGTGGTCCAGGATGTCCGTGGATTTCATGAGAACAATCGAGTTCTGTCGAGTGCCTGAACAGCTACAAGACGATGGAAACCATGTCCAGCCTCGCTTTGAGGAAAGCCGACCTCTCCCTCCAGTGAAGTGGTCAGAGCCAGAGCACGTAGACCTAGCCACCCTAATGAGGCCAGTGACGAAATATTCTCAGTGGTGGGTTGATGATCATGTTCAGGAATTGAGACAAAAAGGAATCACGCTCACATATGATCTGTTGAGCGAATCAGAGTCATATTCCTCTAATGTTGGGGCATCCCATCAAGACATGGCCGGTATCGGAGAGAAAAGAAAAGAAATAGTGCCAAGTGCAGAACCTGTTTCCAAGAAGCATAAAGGAGGACCTTCTCGGTCAGCGGCGTCCTGGAATGTTGACCATTTGGTGGCTAATATAGACGACTCCTTGGTTGAGATGCTCGAACCTCTTGCAGCTCAGGAAGTGAACAATGAACCTATCCAATTAGATGATGAAGAGCCTGTATCACCAACAGGCACAGAGATTTACGGTTCAGACAATGACATAGAAGCTCGGGACAATGACTTAGAGGAAGGAATGATTTCTGCCCTCAGAGGGATAGTCGATGTTCCGATTGAGGAGGAAGTTCAAGTAGAGGATGGCATCGAACAGTCGACCATTCCAGACTGGCTGTTGGAAAGAATGAAAATCCAGGTGCCTGCTGAGGCTCAACAGGAAGAAGAAGATGATACTGCCGATTTCTTGGCAAGATTAGAACAAGTTGCTACCAAAAAGCCCGCCAAGAAGTTTTCCACCATCCAGAGGAACGAGACAGGTAACCGTTCCGTGCACATTGCAGTACCTACAGTGGACAAGCCACAGGACGAAATCACTCCGCAGGAGTATGCTATCACCACTGTTGACCTTGGTCCGACCTCGAAAGGTCAGGAAGTAGAAGAGTTAGATAATTCCGTCTCGACCATCAAAGCGAGACTGGAAAAAGAAGTGGCCAAGAAGGAGTACAAGAAGGAGGTCGAACGTCTCAAAGAATATATTCATCATTTGACCCAGCCACTTGATCAGGGCAATGCAACTGTTCCTCCTCTCCTCAATTCATCACAGGAGATGACTCAGGAAGTTGAGCATGGAATAGTGACAGCCAGGGAAGCACAAGACTGGATGGCAAGTGAAGGCACGGAAGCGGCCTTGTTCATGGAGAGGTTGGCGCTTGCTTATGGACGAACCTCTTCGTTTCTTTCCAGGTTGATGGATATGGCAGAGACATGGGATGGTATCCCGGATATGCAAGAGAGGCTTATTCCGAGCCTTAGAATTTTGAAGAGCACTCCGAGGGAGGAGTTAGTTGATAAAAGAGTGATCGCTGCAGGGGCAGCATATGATTTTCATCACTGGTTTTGGGCAGTGACAATAAGAGAAGTATTGGAAAAGGCGAGAATCGATGGGCTTGGAATTGAAGAACAGGTCAGGAAAATCCAGGAGAAGATGTGCATGATAACTACAGATGTGTTCGACCGTGAAGTCATCCGGGAGAACGACATGCAGTTAGAGAGACTGAAGCAAAAAGTTCAAGAAACTTTCTTCTCGACCACTGGACCGTTTTCGAAGTAGGACTTCACGAGAGTGGCAAGACTCTCATCCATTCGAAAGGAATTTGAGAAGCAGGAGGCAGATTGGGAAAGTACCTTTGCCAGATGCGCCGAGAAGTTGGACGGACTAGAATTCCGGATCAGCATGTTACCTCCTGTCACGATGGACGAAGTCATTGCCGTAGTGTCCAGATTCGCCAAGCACAATGCCACTCAAATGGATAAGGACGCCTCTCCTTGATTATAGCTGGAACTGCCACTTTTCCGATGGTTTTCTGATGGTTAACTCTTGTTGTTTTGGGAAACCCTAATTAGGGTTTGGTTGTAACAATCTGGGCCGTTAATCTTGTTTAAATCTCGGCCGTCTATTTCATTTTTGGAGCTCTATATAAACTAGTGCTCTCTCATTTTCATTTTGTGTGGCGACTTGTTATGTATATTGTCGCATTGAGACTATTTTGAATGATAAAAGCTCTTGAGCATGATTTGCCTTGAATCACTTCTTATTGTTGAATAGTAAGCGAGGTTACATATTATCTTCCGCCATAGATTAGAATTAAAGTTAGATTAAATAGAATTTGCTTTGAAAAGTTGTTAAATTGGATGAAAGATTGATCGTATCGACTCATTGGTGAAGTGTAGCTCATACTTTCTTCGGATGAATGATTTTCATCCGATGCGTAAAGTTAGCCTGAGCTCCTAAGTGTGGAAGCCTAACTTCAACCTTATCCGAGGTTTGAATATCATTCTCACAACCCCTTTGAAGATTGCACCCATTTTTACGTATGTTGTCCAACAGGAGGCGAAACAAAATGTGGTTTATTTCGCTTCACCAAGTCCTTACTGTCTCTTGATTTCTTAGGCTTAGATTAGACTCTCTAAACCCTATTCTTTTTGCCATTTTTTGAGATCCATTGAAAGTCCCAACTAAGAGCCCTCAATGATACATCTCCTATGTCCTGAACTTGCAAAGATATTCTTACGTAAGTCCCCTTGTTCATTACCAGCAAATCACAACGACCACTGAACTTATCCACACGTCGAGACCCGACTAAAGAAACCTTGGAATCGCCATATGATCTTCTTTGCAATCTTAGCATACGCGGTGGTTTTTCAAGAGAGGATAAAGTGTCTTTGGACATTTTTATTCTGAATGTTTGGTGGATGATAAAACACACATCAACAAGCGAGGAAGTAGTGTCATAGCATTGAATGCAGTAGGTGATATATTACGGCTTGTATGGCGGCTCGAGGGGAAGGCTTTTAATGTGAGCCCGTGAAGCTCCTTGAGGATTGTTGGGAAATCAATGGAATACCTTATCATTCATTGTGATGTCAGTTACATGAAGCTATCACATCAATCTTGTGTTCCATGACTAAAACCAAGGGCATGTTGAGGATCAAAATTACCACTATAATGTAGAGATATGAGATGCTAGCGGAGCCTATCTGAGTTGAGGTATATAAGCATTGATGAGTAGATGGCCAGAGACATTCTCTACTGACCTCTCTCTCGAGTCAAGTTTGTGTACTTTTGAGATAAACGGTATGGTGTTAAGAGAATCAACCTTAAGCGGAAAAGTCTAGGCATCAGTGGAAGCTTGTTAATGAGTTTCTGTGAGGAGGATTGAGTGAAATCCTTGTTAATGCATTTTTCCTTCCTTTGGGAATGAGATTTGAGGTGCAAGCCCTTGTTAATGCATTTTCCTCACGAGGCGGAGGAATTTGAGGTGCAAGCCCTTGTTAATGCATTTCTTGAGGCGGAGAATTTGAGTGCAAGCCCTTGTTAATGCATTTCTCTTTTAGAGATTTGGTAAAGCCCTTGTTTCCACCCTCTGGAAGCCACCGTGGATGTATTGACTCCGACAACATCTTGTACTTGTGTTTCACCCTCTTGGGGAGAGCCATGGTGAAAGTCATGTTGAGGTGACAACAGCATCAGCATGAAGTGATGAACACTTATACACACCATAGTATGGTTGTAGCCATTATGGTTGATATCGTGTTGGCTGATATCTAATATCCACTGATGAGAATTGATATTCTTTCACTTATGGTTGTAGCCATAGTACTAAGAGCATCAGGTAGGGTGATTTGCCTTGTGCAGGCTGATATCCTCCTAGGCTGAGAGTGTTGATGTTTAAATGCAGCTTCGGTCATTACTTCCAGCCATCTCCTTTACCTTATTTGTTAAATTAAATAATAGCTAAGAGGCTATTTAATTTATATGCATCAAGAGGCGTGATTTTCAATTAATGAAGAATTGTATGAGGCTGACCTCATTCTATCTTAGGCGCAATTCTCTATGAAGGAATTTCATTTATTATAGATGGCTGACTTTTTGATTATAAAATATATATTACTTATGAAGGCCGACTTGGAAATAATTGAAGAGGTGCGACCTCTCTCAATACATGTATATATATCCATTCATTTCTCTCATTGTTTATCATCAAATTCATTAGCCTTCTTATTCATCTTCAGAGCAGTGCGAGTTTGTAAAGTGCAGATTGAGATTTGAGTATAAGGCAGAAATATTCAAGCAGTTTGTATCACTCAGTCCTGTACTTACATCAGTCTGTGATACTGATTTTTTGGCTTACTTACCAGCCTCTATTGTAAAGGAGATTTTTTCATTTGTGAATCAATAATATAAGAGATATTATTGGCTGGGTTTTTCTCCCTCAAGAGGAGGGTTTTCCCAGGGTATCTGCTGTGTATTGTGTCTGATTTTGAATTAAATTTCTGTGCATTAAATCTGATCACTAAATTTAACATTGTTAAATGATAGTATGATAGATTGTAAAGAGAGGATGGAATGGGACCTTCCAAATTGTTATGAGACAACTTCAGCTTTCTCAAGCGAGATAGCCTTCCAAGCTGATACGGAATATGGCCCTCAAAGCTATTATTTCTGAGAGCAACTACTCTTAAGGAAGGAAAGATTTCCCACTAAGGAAGAGATAGGGCCAAGTAATCCCTTACCTGTGAGATTCAAGGAAAACCACACGCTGTAGAGCATGTAATACCAGTCCAACTGCAGAAGGTGTGATTGGGAGACCAATCTAGCAAGGAATTATATGGATCGACAGAGATAGCAGCTTTGAAACCCATCAAAGCTTACTCATCAGAATGATAAGAAGACTCCGCCATATGAGCAGGCAGTGCAGAGAAAAAGAGTAAGAAGTCTGTCATAAAAATGAAATACGTGGTTTGTAAGGCTTTAGAAAAGATTACTTAAACAAGGGCTGCATTGCAGCTACAGTCCCTGCCAAATGCTGCAAGCCTACTCAGTATAGAAATGAACATAGGTTCACATTTAGCTTAGTTCTATAAATTTGAAAGATAGCTTCGAGTTTTCAACATTGACAGTCAAAATAATTGCTTGGATAGTTTAAAACTCTAGATTCTTCATAATGTAAAGCAACCTGCAAATATTATAAATTGATAAGGGTGTTGGGCTCCTTTTGACAGTGTC